>CP045904.1:18043983-18060677 GCA_013387185.1 Caligus rogercresseyi
TACGGTACAAAAATAAAATATGTACACTAAAATTATACAGGAAACAGAGGTAAGCTAATCAGGGCAGTTGTGAGGGTACATATATAAACAACCTGTTTCTTGTTAAGTGTAAAAATATATGATATATTTTATTTTTTATTTTACATCAACAAAACATAAAATCAAAAAAAATGTAATTCGACGAAAGGATAAGCTGATTAATAAACAAATGAATCAATGGTTAATTAAAATGCAATGTATAAATTAAAAGTAGCCTTTATTAAAGCTGTGATGCAGGTTTTTTAAAGAAGCTTAATATTCAAGGATTGTATTAATATATTTATCATATTCCTAGTTTGAAGTCCACTTATTAATCAATACTCCTACTTTTCTATGAAAAATACCCAATAAATGTATCGTCAATAAAACTACAGAACTATTGAGCTTTTAAACTTTATTTATACATGAAATATTTCCTTTACTTTGACAAGATCAATTAAGACTACAAAAGCTTCTTAGAATATGTTTATTGGAACATAAAGAAAACCTACATGAATTTATAATTGGATATAATCGTTGCATAATGAGATATTTCAATTATCCTTATTTGATATATTATTTAATTATGACTGTTATGTTATGTGTTATTTGCCTTTAAGGAGATTAATTTATGAACGTATTTGTAATGTAAAACATAATTTTTTTTACATAAAAACGTATATGAAAAAAAAATTCAAAAAGGAAGATACTTTTCTAGTGGGCAGTGTGTAATTTGTACAATTTAACTTACTATTTGTCTCAGACCTGAATAAATTTGTAATCTATGTATATAAACCTAGAGGCATATATACACTCGAGAGTGCAAACCTCCGCCGTCACGGGGTCCTTATGAGCCTTCCAAGGCGGATTTTTCACGACTGGGGCGGCGTAGAGGGACGGGGGAGGGTTCCCCTCGACGGAAACTCCGAGAGGAAGACGCTCCGGCACCCGATTTCAAAGCACAGCGACATCTATTGGCAGAGTAGGCTTACTTGAAATATTTATTAGTATTTAGCTCGTTTTGCATCTTAATTCTGCATTCAGAGATGCCAAAATTTAATCACTGGTTACTTTTGACATTTCCAACAACTCCACCATGTTTCATCCGAATCCGTTCCGTACTTTTTGAGTTATCTTGCTGACAAAACAAACAAACAACAAACCAACGCCAGTGAAAACAATACCTCCTTCGGCGGAGGTAATAACAGATTCCAGTTTTGTAAGCATATAAACATCGTTTGTCGTTAAGGTGTAGCATATCTTATTTGTATCATATCCTTTTGTATAATCATTTTGAAAGTTCCCAATGGGGAAACTTATTACTAATTTCTGGATATAAAAACAATCGTCTGGTTCATTTCTTCAATATTTCTAAGCCCCAATTATCTTTTAGTCAAAAAGTGCATACGATTTAGCTATTCCAAATAACAAAACAAACCTCCCAAACGTCCAAATCACTGGAAAAAGAGGGAATAATAGTGTTGCATCCGACGGATTATCTATGCAGCGAAAACTAACTCCTCAAAACTCCCATATGGGATGGAATGTCTTTTAGACCGGAAGCTTTCCCTCCTGGAGGAACTGAATCACGACGGAGGTCCGAAGCAGAAGCGAACAACAAATTTAACCCAGGACATCTCTTAAAGTTGTACTTTATTTTTTTCAATTGTTAATTCTAGAAAAGTTCGTGATTTGCCCCTAAAATTTATGTTTTATCATCCTCCTCCTTTTTGACAATCGTATTATCAATTAAATGAGCAAAAAATATTTTTTAAATGTTTAGCCATGTAACATTTTTAACGTTTGCCTCAGTTTAAGTGCATATCTTTTATTTCTATGTATTTTAAAACTATGGACTACATAATATAAAAACTAAGTGATTTGAATTCAAAAGTGACAATGGAAGTATGAGAATCAGTTGGCAACAAATGCTATAACGTTGCAGAGCACAAAGATTAATCTTTGATACACTCAACGTACCTAATCGAAAATACCAAGATTCAGTTGATCCAAAAAAATTGGTCTTTCTTTTATGTTTATGGAATGGCATTTCGGAAGCTACAACTTGGTGATTGATTGATACGAGAATAAATCAGACTAAAGCTTAAAGTAAAGTAGCGCATGCAAGAAAAAGTAAACAAAAAAAATTGCCAAAATTTGGTTATTTTCCTTGACATTAGATGTCGCTAGTCCATGAAATTACGTCACAATCCTATTTAAAACCGGTTTAAAGGGATTAAGTTTGATGATTTGAAATATTCACACTCAGAAACACTTTTTTCGTGATAAAAACGTCTCCAAATATAAATAATAAAAGGACAATGTTATTATTTTCAAAGAGCTCTAGCATCAAAGCGCCCCTTACGGATTAAAGAAGAACTAAAATTTTGGTCAAATCCTTTTTGGGAAAAAAAGAAGAATTTTATGTTATGCATGTGCTACTTTACTTTCACGCTTTAATTCAGATAGGCTGCCAATATTTGACCCCCAGTGTGTTACGATCGATATTTGTTTTGTGCTACCTCTTATTTTACTGTATAGTATCCTTTTGATATTTTTTTAAATTATTAATTTAAAAAAGCACTTTTAAATCATCATTCATAAATAATATTATGTTAATAATATTTTATGCAAAAATTGCCCCGGCGACTGGTAACGAAACACATAATACAAAGCATAAATATGTTATAAGGTATATTTTTGAATGAATAAAATGATTATAATAAATAATTAAAACTATTTTATAAGTCAATCGAACTGGATTTTTTTTTGTTTAATGGTCAAAAATGGATATAAAATAACGTAACTGTCTTAAGATTGTGTTTTTTTATCTCTTACTTTATAGTGTATATGAATTTTAGCTAATAAATAAACATCCTAACCAAAAAAATGGATTGAAAAATATTTTTTAATTTTAAAAACTGCCTTAAATACATTTTTTAAATTTAAACTACGGTAAACATTGACGCAATACTGAACGCCATACCACGAAGAGGAAATATATATATATATATTGTTAAGCAGTCACAAAATGAGACATTCACTCTCATTCCGCTTCTATTAAATGTTGAGGAAAAGCCGAGTGTGATGGTTAAGACTTTTAATATTTAATTGAAAAAATGACACATTTTAAAATGTATGTTATTTATATACACACATACACATATTTTTTTTACAAGGGAGAGAGAGAGAGTAAAAAAATAGTTGATGGGGAGCTGACTTAAGAAATACGACATGTTATGACAAAACGAGTGTTAATCCACGCACGTTTAAAAAAATAGTGACAGATCGAAATACCCCCTTTTTCCGTTGATGTTACATAATAAAAATAACCGTTGCTACTTTTCAAATAAAGGAGGGGGTATGAAGTAAAATACGAGAAACATAAACTATCAAAAATATATATTATAAAGGTTCGTTTACACTGTACAAAATGTTATATTTAACTATATATGTAAAGTCTATATTTTAAAGTGCTTGTCATTTTCTATTTCATTTGAAATAAACAACACTAAAAACGATAGCCCTGTGCGTAAAGGCGTATTCAACTCTCAATGTTGGGGGACCAGGTTCGATTACTCCCAAGAGGTGATGGTCATTTTGGTCTACCTCATTGATAAGATATGAGGTTCGAGTGACTATTTTACACGCTAGTATGCTTATTTATATCCTGTCGGATGCAATTCTATCGAACCATATAGGCAACAACAAAAAAACATGTTTCATTTGAGAGCTCTAAGTTTAAAGTCTTATTTTGGTTTATGAAAAGTTAAAGATCTTCCTTGTCGTTATTCAATTCCGAATAAGTATTTTTTTTAAACAATGAACTGAAAGTTCTCCTTTTTAACACGTGAGGAATTTAAAAAAGTATATGGAACTATTATTCTACCCTGCAGAAATCAATAATATGGGATAAGTCTGTAGTATATTTGAACATTTCACGGGTAATATTACATAACGTCGAATTAGCATATATCCAAGCAAAGATTCAAGGAAAGGGGAACGTAGTTCGTTACCTCCCATCATGTTCCGAAAATGTCATCCTCTTCTTGACTGTTAATAAGCAATTACAAAAAATTAAATCACTCAAAATGGTTTTATGTTTTTCTCTTTCTATTTCGTAGGGTAACAATACGAGTGTGCTAGGAAAACGATTTTTACTTCCTCGTAGCTTTATTTAAGGCATCTAATTATCATTTTGCATTACCCTTTTTATTGCCAGAAAAGTAAATGTTTTTTTTAAACATAACTAAAAATACCATATATTTGATGGTGTTTTTGTATTTTGTATTTCATCCAGGCAGATGCAATCATATGGTTTACATTCTATATCTTATAAATAAATATTATTACCTCCGCCGAAGGATGATTGTTTTCACTGGCGTTGGTTTGTTGGTTTGATTGTTTGTTTTTTCAGTAGGATAACTCAAAAAGTACGGATTCGGATGAAACTTTGTGGAGTTGTTGGAAATGCCAAAAGGAACAGTGATAAAATTTTGGCATCTCTGAGTGCTTCTTTAAGATGCAAAATGAACTAAATACTAATAAACATTTCAAGTTAGCCTACTCTGCCAATAGATGTCGCTGTGCTGTGCTCTCAAAGAGGAGAGCACAGCACAGCGACATCTATTGGCAAATGTCAAAAAGACCAAGTGATTCATTTGGTGGGGATCGGCGGAGGTTTGCACTCTCTGAGTCCTCTATTTAACTTATATATATTAATTAGTTTTTGACCATTTGCTTTGATGGAATGTTAGTCTAATCCTTTTGGACGTGAACCAGGATATAGAGATATAACAAATTCATTAAATCTATTAAACATCAATAAAGTTTATTTTGTACCAAGGTACAACTTTCTTAACCCTTATATTGTGTTAGAAAGCTGTTTACACCTGTGGTGTTCGCGGGTCAATTTTGACCCGTGATTTGAAAATGCTTTAAAATGCTTAAAATCACCAGTTTTCTTCCAATATTGTTTTTCAAGTCATTGTTGGCTTAGTATACATTCATATAAATGGAACCAGTGTGGGAAATTTCTTTAGTTGGCTCCACAGACACAGTGTTTTAAAATGTACCACTCGTGTAAAATGTGTGTGTGCCTGAATGCGCTTTCTATATGTGTCTGTCTGTGCATGTGAAAGAAGCCTGTTTGTGTGTGTGTGTGGGTGTGTGGGCCATAACTGGGCATATTGGGCCACAATTGGTCCTCAGAGCAACCCATAGCTTTTAGGTGATGCATAAAACAGCCAGTATTCTCTGCAGGGTCATTTTTGACCCGTAACACCACAGATGTAACTTTTTTTTTTGGAGACCTTTATAATTAACTAAAATGGTGAAAAATGATATTTCTGCATTCAATCGGGTGTGTCTGAGGATTAGATGAAGCTTCATTCCAGAGCAAAAAAGCAAATGGTAATTTTTACACATTCGGGTCAACTGACCCTAACACAATAGAAGGGTTAAATCATATAATATTCATTAAAATACATCAAAACAGCGTGTTTTTAACAATAGAATTTATAAAATAAGTAATAAAATAGAAAGAGAGCCTTGTGTAGTTGGTAAATGTTGGCTTTCTCCACCTAGGAGTCCATTCAGTTGTCACAACATTGAAAGTCGAGTACGGGTTTACTAAGCTAACGAACACGCTTTTACTTAAGCTTCCAGCTGCCTTAAATGAGGCTGTACCTTTGGTTGTTTTAACCCTTGTGTGGTGTTCGGGTCTGTGGGACCCATTTTCATTTTTGTCTCAAAGAAAAGTAATACGAATTTTTATTATTTCAAACTCAGATTCATTGGCCTTGGCTCATTTTCTGTGAAGAACATATATCACAACACGTTTTCAGTGACCATACACCCTACACATTTACATTACATAGAGGTGTTCGGGTCTGCTGGACCCGGGGTCAATGAAAGTGGAAATTTTAGGTCTTGTGCACCATCCACCCAACCTACAGAACCATCACCTGCAAAGCCTGAAGTAAGTGTGATGCTATTGCAGTTGATCTGGCACTCATATCTTGTGTGTGAGGAGAGAGAGTTAGAAAAATTTCTGATATTTTCATTATTCTAGGTTACAGCCAGCAACAACAAAAAGAAGTGATGTTTTATTTATAAATGTGACCTAATGAAGGTAAAAGACTATTATTTATCATTTTTGTTGTTTATATTGCTTGTAATTGAGATAAGGAAAAGATCATTTGAGTATTTTAACATAAAATAGTTTTATTGTGTTTAGCTGAGAGCCCCAAAACGCAGCGGGTCCACCAGACCCACGAAGAGTGGCTGAGTTACAAAAATATGAACACCACACAAGGGTTAAGAACCATCGTGGAGTGAAGATAAAAAACACTTGGCTTTCTTTGTTTTCTAGTTATGAACAAGATATATAGAATACCAGGTACGTTAATTCCATGTTTTCATTTCTGGTGAAACGTCATCAACCTTATTATTATTTTTGCGTCACAAGGCATTTGTATTAATATATTTTTGATGACGCAAGGTAAAAAGAAATGCTTGACAAAATTCTTATTCTTCCCGATTGCCCGATTTATGTCATCAAAATTCACCGTCAAGCGAAATGTTAGGTCCCTTGAAATGTAGGACATACTTTGGTTTTCATAAATAATATTATAAATATTAATACTTTTTTAAAATACCAGTAAAGTAATACAATCATTTGATCATTGATACATGATCATTTCCTTTACAAGAGCGTCTCTTGTAGTAAAAACTCTGCGACTTATGTTGACTGATTGTTACTAGGTGAAGGCAAGGACGTGTAAATTTAGGTAGCATGTGCAAAAACATTGTCACAGAGATAGAGACTCCTATTTATGTATACGTACTAAATGGCCTAAATTGCATACACAAGTGCATCACTTTTTCTCATGATGTATGTAATTACAGTGAATGCATTTACATCAAGGCAAAAAAAACTTTACATATTTATTAGAAATAAAATTAGGCTTTTATGTAAAATGAAATCCAAATTCATTTATACTTTAGGTCTTGAATATCCCACTAAAGCAGTATAAACAGTAAAGCATGTATATTTATACCAATAACAGATGGAAGCCCTATAAGGGTACCAGTTAAAGATTATATAAAAATATAAAATAACTCAAGTGAAATAGATTCAAGAAATAGAGGTTTGAACTTCTTTCGATGTATATTCGTTTTATATTATTCATTGGTAGAGCTTGGTAATTGTTGCTACTAGTTTATTTATTATTATTTTTTTTTTAATCATTAATTTCTATATTTCACTTTTTCTATATGCATATAAAATACATTTTGAAAATATTAATAGGTTCGAATCAACTGGAATTATACAAACTTAAAACCTGCGTTGTCTTCTGATGTTAAATACAAATGGAATTAAAATTAATCATAAGAAATTCAGGGCACGATAGACACGATAATAAGATATAGAAACTGGTAAAAAAGGTGTGATAAAATAATTATTAAGACCCCCAGTCTTGAGGTGGAGGTTTTTCTTTCTATTTGTTGTCCTGGTCCCCACGAAGGAGAGAGGGCCCGTTTGTTTTGAAATTTTCCCAGTGGATAGAGCGTAGAATGTCCAGATTTCTTCGGACGAGGTCTTGGAGACCCATAGGAAGTCCACCTCCGCACGTTCTTGAACCATAGAGGGTCCTTTGTACAGTGGATACCATGTGCTCGATCTTGTAAGCCTCCTCGTAAGCTGGAGATGTTGATACAAGCCAGTCAGTAGAGGTTAATGATACTCCGAGTTCTTCTAACATTATCTCTTCCACAGCTTTAATGACTGGGACCACTTTAAGGCAGTGATAGAAGAAGTGGAAAGACGTTTCCTCGACCTCCCCACACCAATGGCATCCCCGTTTCTTTGGATCCACATGGGACTTGCTCATAAATAGAGAAGACGTGGCTAAGCGGTATCGGAACCATTTTTGATGGGAGTCCGTAAAGGGGTTCTTCATAATAATTTCCGGACACAGCGGGGGGAAATCCGACTCATTATGTAGTAGCCTCAATCGTCTCTCGATGCCAGGGAGCTACTAGTTTATTGACTTACTTGTAATATATTGATAACTTCTCTTGTCTAAATGAAGTTGCTCGTCAGTTTTCATCCAAAACAAACAAATCCTTTACAATGATGCTCCAGCGGTGACACTTGCATACAATTAATCCATTCTAATAGATATTTCTCTATACTATTTCTTATAATAACTGCATAATTTTGATCATACAATTGGTTAGCATAAATATATTTTTAACAAGGTTGTAAGGTTGCTGAATGTCAACGGATATGCCTTCCAAAAATAAAATCAATTGTTTTAATCTTTTATGGCGTTTTAATTTTAGATTACAATGTTTATTTATGTACTTTCCTACACATTAATGTTACATGTACAATGTAATGTATGTTATGAAGAAAAAAAGTAATATCTACTTTACACGCCTTTGTAGATTGCCAATCTGTAGCCATCCTTAAACAGTTCATCAGTTTGAATGTAAGAGGCCTTCAGACTCCAGATGAAAATAACATTTGCAAAGCTATTATCCTGTTTGGTCTTGGCAGATCGTCCTTTGCAAAATCTAGAGCAATAAATAGTGTTCTTTTAAATGCCAAAGCTTTTATAACTAAGAGGTTATCATATCACTCTCCTATCCATCCGTGGGAGGTAAGGACAATCATTCTAGCGGCGGTGGCTAGATATGCGGCGTTGGACCTCAAGATACCCTTTGTCATCGATGAAAAGTGGAGTTTGGCAGCCGACGAAATTCGTTACTTCCCCTCATGCTCACTCCCATATGGAAAATTAATAAAAAAAACTTACATAAATATAAAGTTTTTAAATACGAATATTTATAAATGTTTTTATTATGGCAAGTTGTTTTATCATAATTGTATTTTAGTTTTTGTTCATATGTGTTTTTTTACACATTAACATCATTTTATAAGTATTACTTATTTGTGCTTGTATATTCTTTTATAGATTGTTGAGTAAATAAAAAACGTCTGAACAAAAAAATTAGCACATTTTGTCTTTTGTTTATTTGTTATGAGTATTATTCTTCATGCATACAATCCAAAGCACATACGTGAAAATGAATAGAAATATATATGAATAGTGTAGTACTGAATTAGCACTTGCCTTTTTAAACAATATGTCAAAAAGTGTAAATAAGTTTAAAAAATTATTTTTTTTAATAAATATATTTACTACAGTTTACTAACGATACCAGAAACATACATTAGAATAAGCAACATGACCACACAACGAGGCATCTGATCTACAACAGGAAAATACAGCTTGTATCTGCAATAAAAGTTATTTGTAGAAATATATTTATAATTTACAAAGAATTATAACTATTTTTAATATTTTTAGCCAGGATGGTTTTATAATATTTTGACGAGTAAATCCAGTTCCATTCCTCGGGTGGATATCAAGGGAGATATTTGGTTCTCCCTTCAATTTCTGCGGAATGACCTTCCTAATATTTCCGAAGTTAATTTTCGTCATCATCGGAGTAAAATGCTTTGCAAGACATGATCACGAATGCTTATATTTTTAAATATTTGACAATCTTCATTGAATTCTTCGTTTTTTCATCTTGTTGTTGAACAAGTGATAAACTCTAGGGGTCTTCAAATTCGTTCGTTCAGGAAGCAATATAAATACTTTAATAGCTCCCATTTAAAATCATAAGTACACACAAATTCAATAGTATGTACAAAGTTATAAAAAAATACGCTGAATTCTCTCGCTTTACGCATTTCTCTGTGTGTGTCCAATCTAAATTAAATGTTTCTTTCATAATTCTATTTTTTTGTATACAATATCTTTCAACAAGTGATATATGGATATGTTTATGTTGGGATTTTAATGATTTATGATTATTTTATATACATACACAAACTATGTTCACATAGAGCCAAAGATGTTTTCATTGTGTGTGCTGAAACTACTCATATATGAAAGAAATAGTGTTTGAAGCATACCGTTTTTGCTCATATTTTATATTCATTTAAGAGAGTCTTTACTATGCCTCAGAATCTACTTGATTGACTGTATGATTTTTTACCATACTGAGAAGTGACAAACATAGGATTGGTAGAGGTATAAACGTCTCTAAATAGCTTTTAAACAAGCAGTTACATTATATTTTTGAATTACTAACAATTGGAATATTTAACAAGATTATTTTTTCTACAATACTTTTGATAATTTGAGAGCATCAACTAATATTTGATTTTTTGTTGCCTTTATAAGAGCAGAGGCCTGGTTGTAGTGAAAATGTCTATTTCATCCATTTAGAGGCCCAAAAATCCTTCGTAAGATCATGGTTTTGTCCAGCCAGAAGAACTTAACATAGGCAAAGATTCTTAATATAGCTGTTGCATTGTCACTTTCATTTAAATGAATTCCAAAACTAGAGGCACATATACACTCAGAGAGTGCAAACCTCCGCCGTCACGGGGTCCTTATGAGCCTTCCGAGGCGGATTTTTCACGACTGGAGCGGCGTAGAGGGACGGGGGAGGGTTACCCTCGACGGAAATTCCGATTTCACAGCACAGCGACATCTATTGGCAGAGTAGGCTAACTTGAAATATTTATTAGTATTTAGTTCATTTTGCATCTTAAAGAAGCACTCAGAGATGCCAAAATTTAATCACTTGTTTCTTTTGGCATTTCCAACAACTCCAAAAAGTTGAATCCGTTCCGTACTTTTTGAGTTATCCTGCTGACAAACAAACCAACCAACAAACCAACGCCAGTGAAAACAATACCTCCTTCGGCGGAGGTAATAATCATTTATTTTATTAATGGGATCGTTATGATGTGATTACATCAATAGATCTTCTGGATTCCGCAGCTGAGAGAAGTGCACTCCTTAGCTTCTACGGATAATGATAAGGGTTCCAAGATGACTTTGTAAAATAATAATAAAAATATTTGTGAAATATCAACCTTATTTTCAACAAGTTTTATTTTAAAAACATAGGGTGAAAAATAAACCAAATATTTTCGCAATGACACTATTTTTTACGTGTTCCATATATCCCTCCATAAACAACAGTATGCAGAAGTATGCAATTTATATAATAGAGTTGCATAAACAGTGTATACCTTGGATTATGAAATATGCAAGTCATACTGTTATTATATTATCAGGGTTGTTATTAAATACAAAATTACATGAAAAGTGTAAAAATATAGAAAAGTGTACTTGCATAAAAACGGATTGCATTTTTTATATACATCATATATATTTAATATGAAAAGTTTCAATTGATTTCGTTTGAAGAGCGACTTTTTAGTTTTATTTGGGGTAAGTTAGATTTTCTTTAGAAATATATATTTTAATTTGGGTAAAAAGTAACCAATATCCTACTAATTACCTCCGCCGAAGGAGGTATTGTTTTCACTGGCGTTGGTTGGTTGTTTGTCAGCAGGATAACTCAAAAAGTACGCAACGGATTCGGATGAAACTTTGTGGAGTTATTGGAAATACCAAAAGGAACAAGTGATTAAATTTTGAGTGTAGAATTAAGATGCAAAATGAACTAAATACTAATAAATATTTCAAGTTAGCCTACTATGGCAATAGATGTCGCTGTGCTGTGAAATTGGGTGCCGGGAGCGTCTTCCTCTCGAAACTTCCGTCGAGGGGAACCCTCCCCTGTCCCTCTACGCCGCCCCAGTCGTGAAAAATTCGCCCCGGAAGGCTCATAGGACCCCGTGACGGTGGAGGTTTGCACTCCCTGAGTGTATATATGCCTCTAATTTTCCTTATTTTGTAGAATAATATTGTCTGTGCATGTCATTAAATTGTAAATAGAGCTATATTCAAATTAAGTATTTATTATTCTTACTTTAATATTATACTAATTTTAAGATATTACATTCAAAAGTATTAAATATAAACGCTAAAAATTAAGTCTCCAAAAAAAAACCTCAAATAAAAATGAAAAAAACGACTTTTTTCTTTGAAAATAATAAATAGATAAATAAAATGGGCAATGAAAAGAATTTTCAAAATCAAATCTAGTTTTTATCGTTAATATCATACTATAATATAAATTTTATATTCTAAAATAATTATTCTGCCTTTGGTAGATTTTTAAATGTTTATAAGTATTGCTATTAAAATGTGTTTTTATGGGGCTATAAGGCTATATTTTATAAATTTCTCTAAAGATTTATATATACATGACAGAAACAACATTCTACTAGACAGATAAAACAGGAATCAAATAACAAAAAAACATAAAATGTATTAAAATGTCATAAAATATTTTCCAATTGAATAAAAACACGAAGATGAAAGTTTGTTATAGTCACATATTTATTCATATTACATAAGTTTCTTAAAATTTGTATCATGAATATTGTGGAGATAAAATATGTTTTCTAAATGTCAAATGAGTTACAATAATTTGCTGTTTGTACAAACATTCCTCATAAAAAGTTTGACTTTGTACAAAGAATATCTTTTAAGTCACATGAGATGCTTTTTTCTTTTCTTTTTCCTCACTTTACCTTGAAAAGTAGGTAATAAAATCAGAAAAAGTACAAACATTCCTCATAAAAGTTTGACTTTGACCATAGATATGTTTTAAGTCACATGAGATGCTTTTTTCTTTTTCTTTTTCCTCTCTTTACCTTGAAAAGTAGGTAGTAAAATCAGAAAAGGTGATTTTTTGGTTCATTTCTGGTCCCATCACTTTGCAAATAGTTTTATTGGGTCCGTCTTGACCCAATGATTCCATAGGTGCCTTCAAAGTTTAAATTTGACCATAAATGTGGGAGGAGATAGCGTGCGGACATACAGACGGACGGACAGAGATTGGTGAATTATTATATAGATAAAAGTTAATGTCTTAATGCTCCCTTTTAAACAATTGGGGGTTAAACCTCATTACGTTTGCAGCTATTCTTATTGTCGACCCTAGGACCTTTTCAAAAATGTTGAGGGCGACGTCTAGCACGCCTCCATTGAGCTAAAGCGCTATCTGTATTGTTATTTATAAGTATACTTTTTATTACAAGAATTTAATTCGATAAAATCGTAATATCCTACGAAGTTTTTCACTACATTAAAAAATTACAGTCTTTATTCTCATGATTAAGAGCTGTTGAAGATTAACTATCCAATATTTGTTTTACAAAATTTCTATTAGCTACTTCATCATAAAGCGTTAAAGTAAAGTACACATGCATAATATAAAATTCTTCTTTTTTCCCAAAAGGAATTGGCCAAAATTTTAGTTCTTCTTTTGTCCGTAAGGGCGCTTTGATGCTAGAGCTCTCTGAAAACAAAGTCCTTCTATTATTTATATTTGGAGACGTTTTTATCTTGAAAAAGTGTTTTTTCAAATCATCAAACTTAATCCCTTTAAACCTGTTTTAAATAGGATTGTGACGTAATTTCATGGGCTAGCGACATCTAACGTTAAAGAAAATAACCAACATTTTAGCCAATTTTTTTGTTTACTTTTTCCTTACATGCGCTACTTTACTTTAAAGCTTTACTTCATCCCATTCGAATCTCAATAGTTTTCTATTTAGGCATGTTTTCTTAGCTTTTACAAATAAGTAAATCAGTTTTTTTTGCATCTTTTTCAATTAGCTTATTTATACTAAAATATATTGTTACCCATACATGTAATAATATGTGGCAGAGCCCTATTAGATTTTACGGGGCACACCACTTTTATTGATTAAGGCAAAGTTCTTAGAAGCACTTTGAATTTATGTGTACACATTGATAAATATCTATAATTGACTTTTGGGAAAAGTATTTTCTTCATACCATGAAAAGCTATCTTTTATGGCCTATTGGTTATTCAAAGAACATATAACCTTGAATTTAATATCTGTTTTGTAATTTTTCCTGGAATATGACATTGATGCTTGAATTCTTATTTATCTAAATATCCAACCAGTGAGACGGATTTCAAAATTAATCGATATAAAAGTTTGATTTGGGTTTTATGTTAATATATTATTTTTTTGATGCATCACAATAAAAGAACTAATAGAAAGTTTAAAATATCGGAGTAATGCCTTAAGTGATAAAGATAACTTTAAAGTTAAAAGTATGAACTTTAACATTGATAGAAGACTTTCAAGAAATAAAATAAATTATAGATATTACAATAAATTTGAACCAATAGAAAAACTCTTTGAAAGACTATAAAACTAAATATAAAAAATACCGATAAGGAAAGTTGTTTTCTTAAAAACATAAAAAGATTATGGTTTAAAATTATTTTCCTTATAAAGACCATAAATTCTTATTACTTTTTTACATAATTATGATTGGACATATTAAAATAGAATAATAGACCTGGCTGATAAAATAAGCGTAATAGAATATCAAGAGCTTGTAAAGTGAAATATAATTTATTCAATAATTAAGAACATACTATCAGTGCATTTGGCCAAAGTTTAGAAAGTTCCATTCATATCGATTACAAAAAGATAATATGTAATAATCACTTAAAACTAACCATTAACTAACGAACTTTTGAAATGTGAACTTTGACCATTGAAAAACTTAAGTGTCAAACCACTGATTATTTCTAGGTTGACGTCTGGGAAGTTTCTACTTCAAGAAAAAATGAGGGACATTTTAATCTCGCCTTCGGCGAGATACACCATTTTGACCCAAAATCCCCAAGCAAGCGGGTCTACATGGAACTACGCCATCGACTTGGTGAATTTTAGTTGGATGAATTCCTACAGATGTTTTAGCCATCTAAAGAAAATTGTGAAACAGTATTTTTACCTCCGCCGAAGGAGGTATTGTTTGCACTGGCGTTGGTTTGTTAATTTGTTGGTTGGTTTGTTGTCAGCAGGATAACTCAAAAAGTACGGAACGGATTCGCATGAAACTTTGTGGAGTTGTTGGAAATGCCAAAAGGAACAAGTGATTAAATTTTGGCATCTCTGAGTACAAAATTAAGATGAAAATTGAACAAAATACTAATAAATTTCAAGTTAGCCTACTCTGCCAATGGAAGTCGCTGTGCTGTAAATCGGGTGCCGGGAGCGTCTTCCTCTCGGAATTTCCGTCGAGGGGAACCCTCCCCGTCCCTCTACGCCGCCCCAGTCTTGAAAAATCCGCCTCGGAAGGCTCAAAAGGAGCCCGTGACGGCGGAGGTTTACACTCTCTGAGTGTATATATGCCTCTAGTACTATTACAACCAAAAGTTTTAAATGATTATGATTTTTAGTTGTTTAATGTGATTATAACTTGCAAAAAAAATTAGTATTATTTGTATACACAATTCTACTGCCCTTTTTACTTTGTCTCTTGTAACAATTGAAATAAAGACCTTAGTAAAAAAACTTTGAAAAAGTCTTATAAAAAAGGCATTCAAATTTAATAACACCAATCATAATTTTGACGCAATAATCCAGTTGATTTGAACCAAGAATTGTTTTAACATGTTTATCTTACTTTTTATTTCAAAAATGTAAGTGTTTAAACAATGATTTTATTATTAAAGTTTTTATAATAAAACTAAAGTACTTAATCAATATTTAGCTCTAAAAAGCTTATCACTGTATTTTGTACTTATTTAGGATCGACAGAAAAAGTATATGGTCCATGTACCTATAGTACACACAAACACAATAATATATTTGTATTCTTTCTTTTTTGCACCATTATTAGTACAAATATTGGCATTGACAGACATCTCTTTATTAAGACCACTTAATTTGTCTCTTTATCAATACTGACAATTACATGCCATGGAACTTCTATACCTGATAAAAAAGTATCTTTGTTATCTTAGAAGTTCTTCTTCTTTTACTGTTGTCTTCGTCCCCGAAGTACTTAAGGTGTCCATTCAATCAAAATCAGTTTAGAACACATAACACATAAAAATAAAGTTTTTTTATCTAAAAAAGTACAGCAACAACAAAAAAGCTTGAGCAGAAGGGAAATTGTAATAGAGGCAGGAGGACGCCTAATGAATAATAAACATGGCTCTACAAAAAGGGATTTATTTAAGCATACATACTCAATGGACATACTTGTAGTCGCTTCGTTAGATCTCTTATACTCTATTTTTAAGCATGCATGTTTTTAAAGGATTTATTTGTTTATATATATATGTATATTAGGGTTGTTCTTATTTTTCAAATGTTTGAAATGTTAGCGACTTTGAGCATTTTCTGTTTCTTGGTGATAAAAGAAGACGACATACAAAGTTGAACAAAATCGGTCAACATTACGAGGTCGCGCAACGAGGTCAAAGTTTTAAAAATTTAGTAAAAATATAGTTTTCCGCAAATTTCTTCAAATGGTGGACGTTACAGACTTCAATAATAATTATTAATTTAAAGGAAATCTAATTTACTACCAGACGTATGTTTTATGTTTTTAATAAAACAAAGTTTTCAGTAAAAACAAAGCAAGAAAGGGAGTGAGTATGTTAGCTTATTTCATAGCTTTTTGTATCAATTAACTTCACTCGCCTGTAGAAGATGACTTGTTCGCTTCAGAGTAAAATAGTATTTTTAAGTTTAGTAAACTTTGAATGATGAATCCAAAAAGACCTTGGTTGCATTCTATCAATTCAAATTCAGTACAATCTGAGTTTACATCATATGATTCAGAGCCTGTATGACTATAAGAAAATCGATTATGAAAAAAATAAATAAG
>CP045904.1:18060777-18077627 GCA_013387185.1 Caligus rogercresseyi
CTCCATAAAGTGCATCGTCATTTAGGAACCATTACATTCTCGTACTCGCTTTACTGCCAAGACAAAAAGATTTCCTCGCAGACTTAAAGAAAGATTATTTTATACTTAACTATTTGCTAAATTTATTATGTATTCCCATATGCGACTTTTTGCAATACTACATCCTCAAAAAGTTTCATAAATCATTCGGGCCAAAGTGGGAAATGAATATATGCAGTTTTCTTTTGTGCGTTTTCATGCCAGTTTGTGTATGGATATATAATAAATATATTGTTTCCTTTTTTTTGGATACATTAGGTATTAATTACTTTGAAGGTATTATTATTTTGTAATAAATTGATTACAAGAGGTGTGCTCGATTAAGAACTGACTATTCATCAACTGCATTGAGATCAATAACGAGACGGGTGTATGTGAAGCCATATAGTTTACCATTTATTTTAGATATATTATATACAACTTTCCCCCATCAGCCTTGATGATGGCCCCAACCAGAGCCGGAACTTTGCATAGCTGTTCTTGATTAAGCTCCCGCTCGAGACTGCGGCTCAAGCATCCGCAATGTCTGACGTCTGGTGTTCCTTTGAGGTGAAATTGATCCCTGAGATGAGCTTGTCAGCCCGCCCGAAGACAGAATAGTCCAACTCAGAGAGGTCAGTACGGTGGTCAAGAGTCTTTGTTAATGAATCTTGAAGCATTGGCCAGGGGATCTATATGTGTATGCGGCTATTTGAGGCCTTGCACCAATCTTGTTGAAAGATACAGCCTGTCTCAAAGTTGTATGAACCCAAGAGAAGACACAGACCATGTGGTTTTTTAATACGATCATACTCCCGGCCAGTTTGGACACGGTGTCTTGCCTCTTCTCATGGCAATGGTGCTTGAACAGCTCCACAAGCTCGCAAGTCTTGTTCCGATCCTCCAAGGGCTGTCTGGGGTACCCCTGTTTTTGACCGCGGAAAGAAGATAAAAGGTGAAAAATATATACTTATAATAACATAATATATTACTTTGTACTTCATATTGTACTCATATATTAGATAAACAAATTGGTTTTAGATGTCAAAATGTATTTTGATCCATTAAAATTGTTTTTTTCATATAACAGGAAATATATAAGTACATTCTCTCTCTTCGTTGAGATAGACAAAAATATTTTTTAAAATCTTTATTATCATTACATTTCTACTATGGATATACTTTTTCTTTTTGTGTATCTTATTGGTGATATAAATTTTTATCTTCAAATGAAAGTAACCATTTATTTTTTCTTCTATCAACCAGTAACATTTATAATATGAGTCAATTTGCATGCATGTGACAGTTTGTTTTTTGGTTTTCTGTGCTGATCTTTATACCCTTTCATATCCCTTCTTAAAGCTTTAGGAGCCTTTGTTTATAAGATAATATAAATGTGTCTTTATTGTAACATGAGAAATAAAGAGAGATCAAAAACATTTATTACAGAGGGATTTATTAGGCTTCAATTACGGCAACGGTTACGCACACACACAACCAAAAAAAGCATGACCTCTATCATCTCTATTAATAAAGAAAAAAAAGCTGACTTTTTAATAAAGACCTTAATATTGTTAAATAGAGTATAAAAGATATATATTTTGTGTGGGTTCCTATAGGATAAGCAAAGGCGTTAATTACAAGGTTTCCTTTTGTCCTTTAAAGGTTCGATGAAAATGCATCATACCAAGTGGGATAGAGAAGGGCTATAGGAAAATATACATTTAAAATATGTTGAGTAAACTTTGCGGATTTTTTTTGTCCTAAATACATAGTTTAAAAAAAATTAAATAAGATATTTAATTTTATTTGCTTACAATGAAGAACTTTAAAACACAAAGCTACTTATTTTTACTTCCATTCTTTAAGTCCATAAGAAGATACTTTATTGATTTCTATAAGATGTATATAAAACTTAAAGCTTTACAGTAAAGGAAAAAGTAAACAAAAAAAATGGGTCCAAAATTTTGGTTATTTTCTTTAACGTTAGATGTCGCTAGTCCACAAATTACGTCACAATCCTATTTAAAACCGATTTAAAGGGATTAAGTTGGATGATTTGAAATTATCACTTTTTTCAAGATAAAAAAGGTCTCCAAATATAATAATAAAAGGACTTTGTTATTATTTTAGCTCTAGCATCAAAGCGCCCCTTAAAGACTAAGAAGAACTAAATTTTGGCCAATTCCTTTTGGGGAAAAGGGAGAATTTTATGTTATGCATGACCTACTTTACTTTAACGCTTTAATAAAACCAAGAACATAACAGCTAGGTGATCAAAACAGCTAATCAACAATAGTTAAAAAGGCCACTGAGCATAAAATGTAGTAAAATACTACAACCATTCCTAATAGAATAAAAAACTTTTTTGTATTAAGCCGATAGCCGTGTGCGTTAAGGCGTGTCCAACTATCAATGTTGGGGTACAGGTTCGAATTCCAAGAGGGGATGGTCATTTTTGGTTTGCTACCTCATTGATAAGATCCTAGGTTCGATAGACTAATTGTAATGCTATAATGCTTATTCATATCCAGTCAGATGCAATTCTGTCGAAACATATAGACCAAACAAATTGCCGGGTTTTTGATGATAACTCCATTAATAAGGGCCTCCAAGTGCCAGTGAGAAAAACCATATAAAATCATATCTTTATAGCTTATAAAAGTCATATAAAAGGCGACGAATTGCTCATTTGATTGTTGCATCTAAAAATTTCATCTGTGTGGATAAGATAAACAGGTCATCATTCGTCCCTCCAACAAAGGTTCTTTTGAATGAAGTTGATCAATGAGCATGCACCTTCAAAATTCAGGGTCGAACCTGTTTTCACTTATCCAACATACTTCAACATTATTTTAAATCCTAATTGATATCGGCTTTCTCTTTTAAAAGTGTAAGACTTTTCAAAATGTATTTATATTATACCAAAAGGCTTAATTTGTATTTTATATATACTTTTGTTGACTATTATTGCAAGGTTTTGCAAATTTTTTTAATAGAGTAGTAAATGTAAATATGAATTGCAATTTTTTGGTTTTTGCAACACATATATATATTATATATATATATCAGACTTGCTGATTTATCGTTCATTTGTTGTCGTTCGCGAACGATGAACGACAAATTTTTTGAAGAACGATAAGGAAAATTCCTTATCGTTCGTCGTTCGTTTTTGACGCCAAAAAAAAAAAAAAGATTTTTAATTTTCATGAGACAATTTTCTTTCTATAAAAACGATATCACTTCTTTTCAGGAATTTCTTTCAAAAAAAAACGTCATCACTTTTTTAAGAAATTTATTTCTAAAAAAACATCGTCAATTTTTTCAGAATGGCGGACGATGAACGACGAACGATTCAATATAAAATTAATGATGACCGACGAACAAAACTTTTGGCGAACGACAAACTAACGACAATTTTTCGCAAACGTCCAACAAGTCGATATATATATATATATGTGTGTGTGTAAAAAAATATTTTTGTTATTGTCATTTAACTAACTTGGGAAAAATGGACAACAGTAACATATAATATGTACATATTTCTTTTTTAATTTGATTGGATTCTAATTGCAAACTGTGTTCAAAAATAAAATTCAATATGCATGCAGACGGGACACAGTGTTAATTTGAATAGCATTTATTTCATTAGAAAATAAAATAAAATTCCATATGCATGCAGAAGGAACACGGTGTTATATTTGAATAGCATTTATTTCATTAGAAAATAAAATAAAGATCCTTGTCTTAACGCCATGCTAAACGATTTTTAAGCATGCAAAATCTCTATTGTATTTTAGCACTAACTCCTTTTGAAAATATCCACACATTTAAAGAAATAAAAATAACAGCTACATGAAAATGTTTTTATTACAATGTGCATATATTTTTTTTAATTCATGATGTAAAATCTGGTTTTCTTGAACTTTATTCATTTAGAGTAGTTCTATATAATATGTATAACTAAACATTATGAGTACTCTAAACATAAGTCATGTGAAATTCCTTACAATATTTAAATAAAATTAATAATATGAACGAATTGAAATTACATAAACATAAAATCATATAAATGTATTATTAATCTTCTGTAATTTGGTAAACAATTTATAAAATGTCAGAACAACAAAACATATTTGCTAAACAATAATATTTTTTTAAAACTTTTTATGCATTTGAAAAAGCCTGAGTTGAAACCTCTGGTATTATTTTGAGAGATAATTTTATAATATTTCCCGCGTATTCCCACGATGAACAATCCACGTTTGGAGTTTTGATACCCATGGTCGAGTATCTTGCAGCTCATGAATAAGAAGGCCAAAGGTGAGCCTTCGGTTTCTGAGACGCCTTATTAAGAATATATATGGTTTCCAAAGAATCAGAGAGGGAAACTTTATCGAGTTTTAATTATACTTGTAAAATTTTAACATTAAATTTTTATGAACTTTAGTAATTCTACATTCAATGTTTGTTCTTTAAGTTTTATTTAATTGTGTATGTTTTGTCTTAAGTATTATTTTACGGGATAGAGATAGGTTTATTTTTGAAAATGCTTTTGATTAATGTATATTTTATTTGTAGATTCATTCTGTGTATGACTTAGTTTAAGGTTTTTAATGTTAAACTATAATGTTTATTATATATACATTTTTATAATACAATAACTCTAATCGAATAAAGTCCAATAATAAAAAAATAAAAAATAAAATAAATTGCCTGAAATTCTTCCCTTGACTGGTATCCCCGTTAGGTAGTTTTTCTGCAATTCGGTTTTTGCAATTGAAATAGCCGTTTTCAAGGGCATGCGTGTTTTGGAAGGCGTTATTAAAATTGACAGAGGAAATATGTCTGTTGAAAAATTGCTAGCAAGAAAATTGCCAGCCGGAAATATACCCGTTGGAAAATTGTCCGAGGAAAACTGCTAGCAGGAAATATGTCCTTGGTAAATTGTAAGCTAGAAAATTGCCTGCAGGATAAGTACCCGTTGGAAAATTGTTAACAGGAAAATATACCCGTTGGAAAATTGCCAGCATAAAATGCATCATGCTTCACATGACCTTCTAGCATTTGGGTTCCGATTCCGTCAATTGATAACTGAAGTATGAATTTTTTTAAAGGTTCCGCCTATCATATTTATGACCCACAAAAAATGAGCCCTCAGATTCACCTGATCGCAGTTATGACATATTGGAGTTCCGCAAGCACCGCCATGGGCCTTCGGATTCCGTCTGTCAAAGATATGATATAATGGGGTTCCAATCTACCGACCATGGGCTTTAGGGTTCCGTCCGTCTCAACTAGTGAAACCCGAGGCCCCATGGGCGGTGGGTTTTGAGCATCAATATGTCAAAGTTGTGATCGGCCAAACATGAAACCCCCTTGGTGATGGATTTAGAACCCCAATATATCATAATGTTGATCGGTCGAAATCGTGGGCTCATTAGCAGTTGGTTGGGAACCCCAAAATACAGTATTTGTGATCGGCCGAACTCAAAGGACCGTTAGCGGTGGGTTTTGGAACCCCATTATGTCATAATGTTGATCGGTCGAAACCGCGGGGCCATTAGCGGTAGGTTGGAACCCCATGTATCGTAGTTGTGATCGGCCGAACTCAAGGGTTCATTAGCGCTGGGTTTGGAGCCCAAATATGTCGTAGTTGTGATCGGAATGCAAGAGTCAATTAAAGTTATGATCGAAGAATCCGTGGGCTCATTTATTGATAGTTTTGGACCACTAATATGGCAAAGCTGTGATTGGCTAAATCTGAGGCTCATGGCAGTGGGTTTGGAACCCCAATATGTCATAGTTGTGACCGGTGGAACCTGATGGCCCATGGTCGGTGGATATGGAGCCTCAATATACATATTTGTGCTAGGTCAAACCCAAGGCCCTTGGGAACGGTTTGGATCCGACAGAATCTGAAGACCATTTGGTAATGTATTTGGAACTCCAATATATCATAGTTATAAGCCGAAGAGCTCAAGAAACCTGAGGGTCCATGGGTGTTGGATTTGGAACCCAAATATATCATAGTTGTAATCGGGGGAACCCAAATATATAGTTGTAACCAACAGAACCTTAGATCCCATGGTTGGTGGTGTTCAAAACCCCAACTCGAAAAAAGTATGGGCCGGGCTGGATCCCCATGCTTGTTGAGATTGCAAAGTTAATTCTGTCATGATGTATTTTACATTAAAGTGTTAAAGTAAAGTAGAGCATGCAAGGAACAAGTAAACAACAAAAAATTGGCCAAAATTTTGGTTATTTTCTTTAACGTAAGATGTCGCTAGTCCATGAAATTACGTCACAACCCTATTTAAAACCGGTTTAAAGGGATTAAGTTTGATGATTTAAAATATATCAAATCACTACAACGTCCTCCAAAGTTAGTTAGTTAGTTAAGAATTTATTACTGTTTCACCATAGTACATACAAATGACAATTATACATTGATAAAAGCAAATACATTCTCTGCAATTGGGGAATCAGCTCTCTATATCTTTATATCTCTATACTCCAAATATAAATAAAAGGACTTTGTTATTAAATTCAAAGAGCTCTAGCATCAAAGCACCCCTTACGGATAAAGAAGAACTAAATTTTTGGCCAATTCTTTTGGCAAAAAAGGAAGAATTTTATGTAATGCATGCACTACTTTACTTTAACGCTTTATTTTACATAGGGAATTGGAGGGCAATTTTTCTGCGGGCAATTTTCCGTTCGCCGCAGGTAATTACTTTAGTCTGGCATCAAAAAACTGGTTTTATTCATAGTTTTATCCAAATTTTGGTTATTACTGAAATATGAATAATTATTTTTGAACACAAAAAAGATAAAAAATTGTACTCGTTCATTTTTGGTTATTTAAAGTACGCCTTGACAAAGGTGAATAATAAAAAATACCTTCCATTCTTAGTAAGTGAACCCAAGGCTCATATAATACAAAGTACATATGTTTATTGAATTGTCAAAAAATATTATATAATTATTATTAGCACAACTATAAAACTAAAGCATATTTTTTGATGACGTAAGCGTAAAAAAAAAACACATTAGAAAATAATTTGCCCGTGTGACGTCATAAAAACCCCAGGTAGGAATAAATCAGCTCTCACGACAATATAAACATTTTTTCAGTAATACATCTTGAGTGCAGCGTGACCCGAAAAAACATGCCCTCAGAGTATTATTTCCTTTCTATTCAACGAGCCACTAATACATGCATATGCATATTATTATGCAGGGCTTGATATCCAATGTATGTAGGTTAAAAAAGGGAAAGAATGATAAGAAAAAATCTCTTTTCATCAATCAAAAAAAGGATAATGAATAAAAAATGCATTAGTTGTGTTCCTCGACGAGGTAATAATATAGCCTTATAGGAGCCTTACATTTAATGCAAGAATGTTATCATCATGTATCTACGTTTTGTGTGTATGACATGCATATATGTGTTTTGTAAAGAAACATTATCGATAGAGATACATGCTCCGCTGCAAATATATCGTGTGTCTACATACAACTTCATGTTGTGATAAAAAAATATATAATGAAAAATGACATTTCTTAATATTAAGCAACTAAGATAGGTTTTTTTTTCATAGTTAAGATAATTTTATTCACTTACTGCAAAGCAGAATACAGTGTAAAAAAATACACTAAAAACATACAGATAACATATGAAATCAAATATGGGAAGTTACGTAATAAAATATCAATGAACATTATACGAGTTCAAAATTACCGTTCAAATTAAAAAACCATATTTGATTAAACAAGAATTGATAAAACTAATTTGTATTCAATACACATCGGCGATGCATTCTTAAAATCCTTCTAATGTCGTTCCAAAGAATTTTGAACTGTTTGGATAAAATTTAATGAGGTTTCTAGCCCTATTTCCAAGTTGACGCTTCCTTTTTTATCATTGTAAATAACAAAAAAAACATTAAGTGATGTGGACCAGATGGAATGTCATTAGTTTCATGCGTAGTCAAGAAAGTCTGTAGCGTAATGTTGATAATCATTATAATAAACCAGTGAGACATTACGGAGGAAAAGCATCCTTATATTGACGCAATCATCCTATTTTTTTATTGAGGCTTATAATATTTAATGATATAAGATACAACAAACTATAATAAAATATTTAGGGGAAGGAATTATGTGTATAACATCATAAACATTGTAGTTTAATTTATAATAAATTTATTATTTATGGCATTTCAAATAAATATAATTTGAACATGAAGGAATTGATCCATTTTTCGCAAAGGTCGAAATTCAAAACGTGTTGGCTTTATTGTTGCTATCTCCATGATAGTCAATCGCTTGGAAGAAAAACTTGTTTATTTTTATTTTTAGAAGGAGCAAGTTTGACCACCTCAATCTACGATTCAATGAGGCCGTATTGTATCCGTCCTGAAGCATTATCCAGGGAGACCGTTTTCCTTCATCGATTTACGGTCTTTGGGAGGTCCGTCGTTGCCTTCTGACCGTACTGTAACCGAACTGGAGCATCATCTAGGGAGACTTGTTTCCCTCATTAATTTATTGAAATGGTCGCTTGGATGTCTTTCGTTGCCTTTTGAACGTATTGTATCCGTCCTGAAACATCATCCAGAGAGACCGGTTTCCCCTGTCGATCATAGGGAATTCCCAAACTTTAAAGGCACTTCCAAGTATTCTAATGAATTAATTAATTAAATATTACACTGATCGAAAAAAAAAACATTTTAACTAACGTAAAAAAAATATTTTTTAAATGAAAACAAATCTGAGGAAAATTCGTATTCAAGTTATCCATATTTTTCACCAATTTTTCTTATGGTAGGTAAATTATAGAAGTGATTGCAAAATAAAACTAATATTCTCGTAAAATTTAGAAATACATTTTATTTAATGCATCGGCACTCCTTTTAAGTGTCCAATTATTTCATCGCGCGCAAATTCCTCGTAGACCTTTTTAAAGCTGAGTTTTTGTCAGTGTGTATTTATCTCACTTGCTCTTTTAATTTCAATCCATTTCCTCACGGGCATTTTTGTCACAAAGAATTTTCCTGTTTTTCCTTATTCTCATGAAGTTTTTTTCTTGTACCATTTTTTTTTTTACTTTGTAAACCTTAATTTCACGGGCTTAGTCAGGAGTCCCATGGGGGTTGGTATCTACCACTCACACAGACTTTCGTAAGTCCTTATTGAACGGGTTGTGCCTATCTCAGCCGAGAGTCTCATGGGGTTGAAATCACAGCTAGACTTGTTAGTGATGACGTAATTTTTAATATCCTAAATGCTGCAATTGTGTATATAACCTAAAAGTAAGTAGATAAAATGATTTTTTAAAGCAAAAAATCCTAAGTGAAAATGACAACTGCTAGATAGGGACGCTGTGCATACAATTATTAGTTGCGGTCCTTACACCATGCAGGTTCATGACCTTAATTTTTCTCTACATTGCGATTGCGTGCTATACAAACGTGCCCTCGAGTTGTTTTATATTTATCGTCATATGTATGCCGGTGTAATATTTTAGAACATACTTGTCAAATAGGCCAATACCTACGTAATGAACATTTGTCTTTGGAGCTGAGGCAAGCAACCACCCTTCTGGAAGCAAGGCGAGCGGTAATATGGCTTGCAAATCTTTAATTTTTAATAGATTAAGTCGGGTCATGAGATAACTATTTTGTTTTTCTAATTTATCTATGTTCTTATTCTTCTGATATATTTATTTTATTTTAAAACTTTTATAATATGCATAGTAGCTCTATAGCTAGTGTCAAATTGACACCAAATATATATTTCATCACAAGCACAGCTTGGGTCCGAAACCCCTCCGTTAGTGAAATAAAGGATTGCCCAAAACTTTTTTTCTCCAGATCTCTATTAACAGGAAATTATTGTGTATTAAATATATAAATAGACATTGTAGTCTAAAATTAAAACATCATAAAAGATAAATAATCTTACATTTCTAACATCAAATAAAAACTGAATGTACAACAATAAAACAGTCTTACATTTCTAACATCAAATAAAAACTGAATGTACAACAATAAAACAAATAAAAAAACATAAGTAAAATTTCAATAACTTTTTCATTATTAATAAAGATGCTTTGATTTTGATGGAAGTAATTAATTTATTTTGTATGCATTAAGACACTTTCATTATTCTCATTATTGCTATAATGGAGTTCTTCATACCTACTGATTAATTTTTCTTTTTGCCGATATTGTTTTATAAACTTAAGTGTTTATTGGTATTAGCGTAATCTATTAGAAACAACTATTTTTTGCAACTTTTAATGTTGGAAGTATCACTTAGTGTACTGGATTTTGGCATATCGTATATGACTTATTTAAAATATGTTGCTTTTAAAAGTTGAAACTTAATTGTATTTATTTTTTTCACAGTCCACAAAAAAGAAAATGTAAAAAAATGATGTGAATACGAAAAAAACATAATTAAACATTTTAATTTAAAATTTTAGCATGAAATATGAACAAAAATTAAGATTCAATTTTAATTAAATAACTTTACAAAAAAAAACATATATAAACTAGAGGCATATATATATTCAGAGAGTGCAAACCTCCGCCGTAATGGGGTCCTTATGAGCCTTCCAAGGCGGATTTTTCACGACTGGGGCGGCGTATAGGGACGGAGGAGGGTTCCCCTCGACGGAAATTCCGAGAGGAAGACGCTCCTGGCACCCGATTTCACAGCACAGCGACATCTATTGGCAGAGTAGGCTAACTTGAAATATTTATTAGTATTTAGCTCATTTTGCATCTTAATTCTGCACTCAGAGATGCCAAAATTTAATAACTTGTTTCTTTGGACATTTCCAACAACTCCAAAAAGTTTCATCAGAATCAGTTCAGTATTTTTTGAGTTATCCTGCTGACAATCAAACAAACCAACCAACAAACTAACAAACCAACGCCAGTAACAACAATACCTACTTCGGCGGAGGTAACTATAGATTTTATTATGAATCGTTGAATTTATGTGAAAGTTTTTTATTAATATTTCCATAAGAGAGGGGATCTTGAGGTCCAACGCCGCGTCTCTAGCCGCTTTTAACTCCCTCGGACAGTGAGGTGAAGACCTCTTACCTATAACAACTTTTACCATAGCTCTTTTGCACTTTAAATCCGAATGATTATCAAGAGCCACCTTTATTGATGCATTTTAACTGGCTTATTGTGATTTAATCATTTTATATACCTACCTACAATGATATACACTAACGACAATGTTATTTTTCGTATATAAAAATATCCCCAAAGAGATTTTTTTTTTGTACACCCGTACAACATTTATTTTAAACTAATATGATATTAACGTTACATCCAAATCTGAGATACATGAAAATAAATGTGACATTTTAACATCTAAAACTAGAGTTCATCAAATAATCTATTCACAAAAATAAAAACATTTTAAAGAGATTAACATCACATATCAATAGTGAAGATTATAAGACTTAATTTCCTCCATTCTCCGACAACTGCTCACAGTCAAGAACTGATCAATAATTTGTAAGGTCCAGGAAAAAAAACTTTATTTGCAACTTTAAGAAAAGTATTTTATAGAATTTATTTTACCTACACACAAAAAAAATCTATTGAAAAGTTATTAGCTTTTCAGTGACATGAAAAGTTTTATATGTATATGCTTTTACTTTCGAAAAGTCAAAAAAACTTTAAATGTCCTTTTAAGTCAAGGATTTTCTTTGATGAAAAGTAGTTTTTCAAAGGTTTTTGATAGTATTTCCTTAAATAAAAGTAAAAAGTTCTTTAAAAGGGTTTAAAAGAGAGTCAATCTTTTATATATCGAATTTCGTCAATCTACTGAAAAGTTTTATTTTATGATAATTTTTGTAGCTTTCTTCAAAGACCAAAAAAGTACATTTCCTTATACAAATGTACTGATAAAAGAAAAAAGCATGTAGATCCATCTTATCGAAATGTTTCTTGACTGATTCTGAAGAAAATATAGACTGAAAGGAACAAACATATTTTTACTCTTCTTTTTGTCATATATGTAGGTCAAATAAAAGTTATTTTTTTCATATAATTTCGGCTTCCTTTTGTAAAATGGTTACAGAGGTTAATTAAAAAATTAAATTATTAGACTACAATGTCTATTTATGTATGTTAATTCACAATTACTTCATGTTAATAAATATTTGAGAGGGAAAATGTGTCATCTAATAGCCATTGCTTCACTAATTGTCTTCCAATTACCAAAATGCAGCTATCGAGATTTGGCAAAATAGTTTGATTTGACATGTACCATAATATATTTTCAGCTTGATTTTTATAGGTACCATAAGATATTTTCAGCTTAAATAAACTATTAGTTTTCCTAAAACTATGCCTAAAAAGTTCCTTCGGCCAAAGAGAAGTTACCCTTACTGTCTGAGCCAATATGTAT
Organism: Caligus rogercresseyi; assembly: GCA_013387185.1. Lineage (NCBI taxonomy): Eukaryota > Metazoa > Arthropoda > Copepoda > Siphonostomatoida > Caligidae > Caligus > Caligus rogercresseyi. Next base: position 18,073,240 of record CP045904.1, read on the forward strand.
CCTTGATTAAACCTATTAGTTCAACCAATTTTCAGGGAGTCATTCTCTTCCCATTGATTCCATACCCTCCTGTCCTTTCAATTTGAGAGACGTCTTTCATGAGTTGGTTTAATAGATCTAAATCAATATAATCCTTACGTTTGACGAAGCCTGACAAATTCGATATATTTATTGATCCCTTCAATTCAAATCTGTATATACAACTATTCCCAGATATCGTCCAGTGGACGGAGACTCCACGCCATTTGCAATGTACAGGGCGTATACGTATAATCCAGATTAATTAAAACAAATTTTGAAATGTTGATAACTTATTTATTTTCAATATTTTTCAACAATTTTGGTTAAATGAAAGGCACACATATATAGATATTTATTTGTCAATATAGCCCCCATCAGCAGCGACGACCATCTCGAGGCGGTGCCTGAAGCGGCCGCAGGCCTTGGCGACGACGTCCCGTCTTAATATTGGCGAACTCCTCCACGATGGTGGCCCTGAGGGAGTCGAGAGTGTTGTGAGCGTGCTTGTTGGTCTTGTTCTCGACCATGCCCTAGAAGAATATAAGAATATTAACAAGAAAAGTATGTCCATATTGTTAAGAGAGCTCATTTTTTCGCTTGCCGGTGAATGACGTCAGTTTCGTAAGCCGGAAGAATTAAGGGAATGTGATAGCCGTGTGCGTTAAGGCGTGTTTAACCCTCAATGTTGGGGGCGATGGTTCGAATACTCCCGAGAGGGGATGGTCATTTTCGGTCCACTACCTCATTGATAAGATCCTAGGTACGAGTGACTAATTTTAATGCTAGTATGCTATTATATCCAGTCGAATGCAATTATATAGAAACCATAGGGGCACAAAAAAGATACATTAAGTAATGTCTATCTTTCCTCTTACGTCTTCCAAAACCTATTGATTACCTCCGCCGAAGGAGGTAATGTTTTCACTGGCGTTGGTTTGTTGTGTTGGTTTGGTTTGTTTGTCAGCAGGATAACTCAAAAGTACGGAACGGATTCGGATGAAACTTTGTGGAGTTGTGGAAATGCTAAAAGGCACAAGTGATTAAATTTTGGCATCTCTGAGTGCAGAATTAAGATGCAAAATGAGCTAAATACTAATAAATATTTCAAGTTAGCCTACTCTGCCAATAGATGTCGCTGTGCTGTGATATTGGGTGCCGGGAGAGTCTTTCTCTCGAAATTTCCGTCGAGGGGAACCCTCCCCCGTCCCTCTACGCCACCCCAGTCGTGAAAAATCCGCCTCGGAAGGCTCATAAGGACCCCGTGACGGCGGAGGTTTACACTCTCTGAGTGTAAACATGCCTCTAGTTTATATATTTTGGATGGTTGATAAATAATAATCACATTACTGAAGTCTCACTATATATTAAAACATGAAACAAACATAGTAGGAACATTCTAGGTACCTTGTCCAGTATCAATAATCTTTGACACGGATAACAAATAAAAGCTTTTTTAACGTCGAAAGAAAACTAAATATATTGACAAGATAAATCATAAGTTCATCATTCAAAAAGCAGGAAGTCAGGAACATGATGATTTTCCATCAAGGGAGTAATACATATCTATTGAGCACTTAAAGAATTAATACCATCATCATCTACATACCAAATTATGTTGCATCCTAGTCTACTACAATGATAGTAACCCTTTATATATAATAATATTCAATCCTCCTCCTCTTATTTGTTTATGTGTCTTCTTCAATACATTGATGATATGCCTCCTTGTACATAGTACAACTACAACAACTACTACTATAGTAATACTATTAGAGAACGAAGACAGAAATGCTGAAAGGAATAATGGTGGATCCTTCTACTTCTTCTTCTTCATCTGAGTAAGAGGAATGGGGGAGGGCTCCATCACTTAATCTAACAGTGTTTAGAAGGTAGAAATTCATAAAAGAGAATAAGGAAGCACAGATAAAAAAAATAACTGAAGGGGGAAGGAGTATTATAAAAGCAAGGGAATGCGATAAGAAGGATATAAAAAGGACGAAAGAGAGAGAGAGAGAGAGTAAATAATCCCCCCACGAGTATAATTCACTAAATGAGCATTTTCCCCCTTCCTTACTATGCTTGTCCGGGTGCCCCTCTACAATTATAGAAACAAAAACAGAAAAAGGAGAAAACATTAATGATTATAATCATTAGGCATTTGTTGGAGAGAAGGCAAAAGGAGACAGACAATAATAATAATAATAGCTGTTGTAGTAAAAACAAATAGAAAGAGAGAAAATGCCTCTAAGTAAAGCTCTTTACCAATCTGCATCCCTTTACTCTCTAGTAATAGGATTATTTTCTGCTGCTGCATTCAGCAATTTCCTTAAGTAAAAAGCACAAAGGGAAAAAGGAATGATTTGTCATTGGACTACACTATATATATACAGTAAGCCCTCGATATAACGACCCTCTGTATTACAAACTTCGGATACAACAAACCTCCTGGAGCTGGCCGAACAAGCCTCAGATATAACGAACTTCAGTTCGTTATATCTGAGGATACCGAACTTCCTGGAGCTGGCCGAACAAGATATATAAGAACTTAAGTTTTATATTTGAGGCTACCGAACCTTTTTTGTCCATGACCGAACAAGCCTGAATATAACGAACCTAAGTTCGTTTTATTTGAGGCTACCGAACCTTTTTTGTCCATGACCGAACAAGCCCCGAACAAGAACCTAAGTTTTGTTTACTGAAAGATATATTAGATAAAATATTCTTTGATAGCTGTTGAATTACGAACTGAGGTTAATATTGTTGATTTTTCATTTTAATCCCTATTTATTTATCATTATTTTATATATTTCAAATTCGCATCTACACCCATAGAACCCATTTACAATTATTTTTTATCCCCTATATTTAAGAAATCTTTTATGGATTTTCCAAACTGGCTTCCTAGCAATGACTTTCATTGTGTGAGAGCCTTGACCACTTTCTTTTAATTATAGTGTTGTCCTTGTAGGGAATCATACTTTTTTTAATTAAACAGTTTTATTATTTGCACAGTTGTTTTACTTAGTACGACTTCCTTGTCCACCCTCATCACCTGAAGCACTTCTTAAACAATCAAAGGGATGGAGGGGGACGAGGGGAAATTCTCACTCTCTTGTACATTTTCCTCACACATAACATTACTTCTCTTTCATCTATACCTCATATCTTTCATTAAATCATGATCAAATATTGATTTATATCCTGAAGTGAGCTTCCCCTTCCCTGGCTCAAAACTTTTACTCCAATTATATTGATGTCTTCTTCTTCTGAAGAGTACCCCTAAGTAGGTAGAGGGTTTCAATTCGTGCCAAGCCATTAAAAATGCGTAGCCGATGTGCAATAGGATAAGATCATAAATAGTGTATTAATACTACTCGCATATTTGCCGCCTACGGCGCCCATATGTTCGCCCTTCGGGTATGGTAGCTTTTGGAGCTAGTTTGTGAGTGAAACAGACCTTAAAGAATATAAGAGAAGAGAGAGAAAATATATTTTCTGTTTTGTACAAACATTCCTCATAAAAGGACTTTGTACAAAGAATATTTTTAAGTCACATGACATGCTTTTTTCTTTTTCTTTAACTCCTCCTCTTATTTCTTTTTTTTCCTCTCTTTTCCTTGAAAAGTAGGTAGTTCAAATCAGACAAGGTCTGATTTTTTTCTTTCATTTCTGGTCCCATCACTTGGCAAATAGTTTTATTAGGTCCGCTTGACCCAAGGATTCCATAGGTACCTTCAAAGTTCAAATCTGACCATAAATGTGGGAGGAGATAGCGTGCGGACATACAGACGGACAGAGATTGGTGAATCAATATATGGATTACTTCTAAGAAGAGTTACCCTATAATCCATTATTTTATTCAATTATTTCTTAATTTATTGACCCATTATCAATTTATTTTTTGCAATGAAGATGTTTTAGATTCTTAGTATAAATAGTGTTATAAGGAAATGCTGTATTTTTATAGAAGTATTGTTTTATTATTTTTCAAAAAAACCATTTCATACGTTTCAAACTCATTCCCTCATTTACAAAGTGTCATTTTCCAAAGCAAATATCTGCCTCCGTTGCAAAACTGGTTCCCAATTCATCTGCGACGTCATGAACATGGGCCGGAGATTTGATAAAGTTTATTCCTTCAAATTATATCTAATACCTCAAAATCATCAAATCGAACATAAGACGACATCAACGCTTCATATTGAATAAGAAATCATTTTAAATAATCATTTTATATTATGGTTTTATTTCTAGACAGTAATTATATGAATTATAATGTTCAATATTATGTTTTGTTTTAACTATCTTAAGATTGTGTTTTTTATCTCCTACTTTATAGTGTATTGTTATGTTTTTACACTTTTATT
>CP045904.1:18077727-18117914 GCA_013387185.1 Caligus rogercresseyi
ATATAGTCTAAGCCTGTAGACACATTAACGCAAAAAGTGCTCACGTGTTCTTAGTCAAAGACCGTGAGGAGTAAAATCCCATTAATATGTTTATATTTTTTTGGGGGGGGAAATGCACCAAAAGATGTGAGAGTTGTAATTACGCAAAAATGAAGAGGAACAAATGATGTCGTTTCTATGGGGCTCGTGGAGTATATTATTCCTCTTTACTCTAAGTTTGATGTTGCAAATACACGGCGTTGCTTCAGTGTATAAAATAAAATAAAATACATGCAAACCATCACTGTTTTAAATATGTGAGCATTGAGCATATTTTTTTAATGGGACATTATAAACGTTTTGCACATCCTTAAAAGATCTTATATGATAACGACTTTTAAAAATGCCGTTGGAAATGATGTTGTCATAAGACTCATAGGAACGGGGTAAACTAAATGTAAGCATGTTGGATTATAATCAAACACGCTTCCACTGAATTAAATATCCATTTTGAAGGCCCAGGATCGACTCCTCAGATAGGAATGACAATATTGATCGACCACATTGAAAGGGTCGTAAGTTTTTGGACTAATTTAGTGCTATCAATCGAATTCCATCGAACCAAGTAGAATAAAATACTGTTCATGATCAAATATTAGTATAATTAAAAACATTTAAATGTATTATAAAGAGCTATAAATATATAAATGATACTTCAAATCAAAAAATAGGAGTCTATATTTTCTTTTATCACTTGCTATTTTATGTTTAAAAGTTTGAACATTCAATGCTTTTTATATTTTTTCATTCAATACAAATTAAATAATTCTTTAGGAGCTAAGCATCCAATAAATAACCGTGCCTTAAAGCAGAAATATAAACATACTGTTTAAATGTAACTTGCTTTTAAACTATTTTGTTTAGCTTGAATTATAGAGTTTAGATATCACTTTATAAATTTATATAATTTGGCTTTTATATATATATATAGTCAAATAAATTAATATTGAAACCAAGTTGTCTAGTATTTAAACTGTGTATTTTTAAACGTTCCGTAAATCCTTTCTATTATTATTTTATAAAAATTATTTGCAATTCTGTATAAAAAGCTTTAAGAATTCCCCTCTATGTCTATTTAAACAAGCAAAGTGTCTTTTTTTTCTTAAACTAATGTATAATTTGTCTTTTATTTCATTCCTCTCTGATAATATCACACGTTTATAATCTTAAGTGTATATTTTTTAGACGTCAGGTATATGTATATTTATGCTTTCTAAGAAATATAATACCAAAAAGACAAACTCCTTTATTATTTATAAAGGTGAATAAAGAATATGACTTTATTAAAAGTTTGCTGTCATAGAGATCTACTCAGAGGAAGAATTATTAAGTTGTTATTTATTTTTTGCTAAATAAAGAGGTAGAGCTTGACTAGGAAGATGTGTCTCTTGATAATCTGCATTTACTTGATGCGGATGAAGGATATAATGAAAAAACTTGTTGTAGAACTTTTTGACTGCTTCAAAGACATGTCTTATGATAGAACATGTAAGTGGATAGTTTTTTGGGGTATTGGTGGATGTAGGGTTTTCACGGACACCGAATAAAACACAAAACATTTATATAGATAAGAACACTTTATATATTTCAATCTTAAAGATAATAGAGAGAATTATCAGGCCGGGGAAGCACATGGGGCTTCCGTGATGTCAGTGGTGAAGGACGTTAGTGACGTCATCGTAAGGGAGGTATTCTCACAGTGGAAGCTTCAATTTGTATTCTATTGAATACATCCCACATCATTGGTACTAATGAACAATATTCCTTTAGTTGAAGGCGTGTTAGGTGATGAGTTCATTGGATTTTTCTCTTAAAGAACTGTTTTTTATATATTTAAATACATCTTTTCAGATGTATCTAATGTCAATGCCTTCCAAAATGTTTTAAAGGAAAGGTAATATCAAAAGTAGTGTTGGTCTTTTTCCGGTTATATCTTTTTATTTATTTCTACAATACAAGCGTAAAAATATACACTAAAAACAAAGTAGACATACAATGAAATAAAAACTCACTGGACAGTTGCGCAAATACAAACACATAAATAAACATTATAGTTTAAAATTACTATCCAGTGAAAAAATAACCTAATATAAAATTATATTTGTTAACAGATAAAAATTGTCTATGTCTTCTTATCATAGACTTGATAGCAGTCATATAAAGGGTCTTAAAAGATTGATAGAAAAACAGGTAAAATCATTATTAAAAGATAAGAATAATAAAACCAAAAGCCTGCAAAGTTGTATCAACTCTTAAAAATAATTATTCAAGTGACGTCGTGTTTTGTATATACTTTTTTTAAAAAGAAAACCGCCTTGTTTGTTGACTATATTGTAAAAGATCTATGAGTCATAATGCTTTGGACCACGTATTTTGTATCCCTTGCTGGAATGCACATCTTCCTTTGACCCTGCATGCATAGAGGAGCCCTTGCACCGAGGAGAAAAATAATTGATTAAGGATACCATAAATACTCTCAATTAAAAACTAAGTAAAAAAAAATGATATCTGGCTTTTAAAGTAACTGCTGAAGTACCACAGCTTTATAAGGTCATAATTATTTTCAAAACAAATTGGTGGAAATATTTAGTATTTTTATTTAAAGAAAATTTAAATTTATTGAGGAGATTTATTGTTTTTTAAAGCCTTTTTATGTTTTCAATAACTTAGAGTGCCACAAAAATGGTCCCTGTCAATCCCATTTACTATTTTTTTTTTGCATAAGATTTAGTTTATTACGTTTCATGAGTGTACTAAGAAGTATCAAATATCGGTGATGGTATTGACGTGGGGTATATTTAGTTGGCATCTTGTGATTTAAATGTAGATCCTCCTAATCAAGAGAAAGGTTTTATGTAAGGGTTTGGGTATAATCTACACTCTATTATGTCCATAAAAACAATTTGCTCAGTTTATATTCAGACTCAGCCACTGTAGCTGGGGTAAAAGTTCAAATCTGTAAAAAATACATTAAAAAATATGATGTGTAAAAGCTTAGGCATTCAATAAATGGATATTTATCTTTTCATCCTATCTAATGATAAATGTATTACAATTCTAACGATAAAAAAGACAATTAAGTTGCCATCCGAGAAAACCCACAATAGTACCGAAAATCAAGATATTCCCTTTGATATTAAACAAATGAATTCCCTTCATTCAGGGAAAGAATTATTATTTAGTCAATTATTGTGTTTTCATATCTAACCATACATTAATCATCCTGGTGAAGATAAGTTTAAAAAAATTGTGAGTTTACAAAAATATAATCATATCATCCTTGAGAGAAGAAACTGAAGACAGGAGAAAAGGAAGCAATAAAAAGTGATCAAAATCCCATGATCACCCCTCACGAAAGGTGTGGGATTTTCACGGATGCCGAATAATTCATAGAACATTATATAGATAAGAATACTTTATTTCAATACTTAAGAAGAGAGAGAGAGAGATCAGGTCGGGGTCAGCACATGGGGCTCCCGTGACGTCAATGGTGAAGGACGTTAGTTATTGACGTCATCGTATAGGAGGTATCCTCACAAAAGATGGTTTATATATCATGCCATCACTTGGAATCTGGAGATGCCCTCATTTTTAAGCAAAGACAAAAGGTGTTGCAACATCTTTTATTTGAATGTAAGCATCATAGATCCATCTACTCCATGATTAAAATGAACCTTTAAAGGAATCTTGAAGAACCGTTTGAGATAGAGGACCTTTTTATTTTCACGTAAAAAATAAAATACTACAACATGCAGTTATGGCAAAACTGCAATATTACATACAAAGCAAAAAAAACAAGGAATAATAGATATCTCAGACTCTATATTAAACATAAAAACACGATGTTTGAAACTTTAATTACAATATTTTTTAACTGTATCAAATTTCTCTATTTTTTAATTATTTAATTCTATGATGATTTTTTTTGCTCACGTCTTCTGTCTAAAAAATAATGCATCATTAACTATTTTTAGTGAATAAATAATTCGCGATTAAAAAGTTAATTAAAAAATAATAATTCAATTTGCATTTGCTTTCAATTAGTAACAATCAAAACTATAAATGGGTTTTCTTTCTGCGTAATCATATATAACGATAATATGATAAAAAATAAAAAAACAGAGTTGACTATTTCAAAAATCAGTTCTCGTTGGGTATTTTGTAGTAATATATTTATTATAATAGCTATTAAATTCACAAAGCAAAATATTAAATAAGATTTAGATTTTTTCTTCAGCTTGAATGTGTTTTAAAGAATTTAGATCTTATTTATTTATTTATTTGATTATATATATTTTATATATATATATATATATATATATGCCGTTAGTCAGTCAGTCAGCTCTCTAATCAACATTCCCCCTCGTCTCTCTTTCTTCTTCGTTCCGAAGAGTGAGGGGAGGCTTGGCATATACACAGACATATATTGAAAGAGACAGTCAGGCCAATGTGACTTTTGACTTTTTGTAAATCCTTGGTCGTTGATGAATTTAACAAAAGAATTGTGCCATACGAACAGTTAATGACTAAAAACGGTTTGCAAACAAACAGACCAAATAAATTGTCTTCTGATTAAATTAGTTTAGATCCTGTCCTATTAATGAATTATTTAAAAAAAATAAGAACTATATAAATATAAAGTTATTTCATATAATAAAATATTCTTTATTTTAATCATGAAATAATTATCTCACAGATGATATACCCTAATATTTATAAATCCTCCTATATATCTATTGTGGGAAACAGATATTTTAAAATAAGAAAAAGAAGAACACTCTTCCCTCCACACTACATGTTTTGTTCTCCAATAGTTCTGGATCAGCTTCCTTTATTTATTTTCCCTCTATTTTCTCTTACTAACTAATAAGCTTTCTTTAATTTACTCCTCCCCCCTCTTAATGTATTGTTGATATTATTGTTCCCGAAGCCATGTAAATAAAGGAAGACTTTGTCCAAGAAGAAGAAAAAGAGAGAAAAAAATACAACGGGGGAAGAAAAAGTGACAGCATAATGGCTATTATAATTATACTTTATCATGTTTTGTAACCTTAGACGGAAAGGGGAATGCTTATAGTTTTTATAGATAGATGGCGCACTTATCGCATTCTTTGACATATTTTTGAAAAAAATATGCTTTCCTTTGGTCAAGACTTTTCTACTGCTTTTATGTACAAGTACCGAAGGAGTTAACTATATTTTCCTTTTCGATTAAAGTGGTCTGTTGACATTTTAAACCATTATGATTATATTTTAAATTATCATAATTTAAGAGAAAAAATATTCCTATTTAAAGCTGTAATTTTAACATTTAAAGCTATAAAACTATTATTTTAACCAATGTATCTCTTATTTGATATACTCATATTTTTAAATTAAACATATATATTTGATAATAGAAAATATTTATATTAACATGGCAAATTTTTATATTTTAAACTTTAGTAATGATATAAAACACAAAGATTTCTGTTGGAATGATAAAGCTCATCTCTATACTAAAGTGCTAATATTTAAAACCTTAATGCTTTTAAAATACAAAAAAAAGGATTTTTTGAATTATTTAGATTGTATTTTAAACTGTAATGTTAATATTTTGAATTTGAATAATTGTATTTTGACAAAAGTGCATATATTTTTATCAATAATGTTTATATTTTATGCAATAAGGCTTATGTTTGAAAAAAAATATGTTTTTTTTCATATGCTTTATATTAGTTAAATATAATACTATTTTTGAATAATTCTATTGATATAGTTAAAATGTATTATTTATCATTGCTTTAAATGTTTCAGTTTTAAACAATAATGTTAATTTTTTTAAGTATCATACTAGAATAATCGACTACAATATATTCAAATTCAAATATATCTATTTGATTTAAAGCTATAGATAAATATTAATATTCGATAGTCAAACTATAATGTAAAAACTTTTACTATAATTCTTATAAATCAAACTATAATGTATGTATTTAAAATCCAAATGTTTAAATTTTAAATATTTTTAAATGCTTATATTTTAAATTAAAATATTTATTGGTTTTATTAAAGCACTTTTTACACAAATGTTTATATTTAACCAATTTAAAAGTATTATATATCAGTATAGCTGCACAGTTCCAGCTATTCAGCTAAATTGATTTAAAAACATAAATTATATGTGTAAAGATATATCTCACTTTTGCTCCATGATTCTTTTCCCGGTAGATGTCATTCGATCAAAGCATATGGAGGCATATCCAAGTAACAATTCGAAAGTGAATGAAACTATAAATATAACTATGCATAGAAAAATTTAATTTTATAAATTTAGTTTGTATAACTTTTTCACAAATCACCAAAAAAGTTTCATAACGAAACATATGATACCAAAATGGGTATGAGAGATAAGGGACTGTCATCCCGAAAACTGTTTAAACGAGATTACTTCATTTACCGAATAATCAACTTTTGTCGTGTCTATACGTTTGACATCTATAACTTCATATACTCGGATATAAATAGGATATCATCAGCATCCTATTACACAAAGCGTTTATATGGAGATGTGAGAGATAATTGCTCTATCTGTGGGAATCGGAATACAGTTGCACATGACTTCAGGGACTGCTCCATTCTTAAGGAAACAATCTCCAAGGTTAAGGACGGGATAAGCCGTCATATAGTAAGGGATCCAACCAGACACGAGCTCCTCTACGGTTCACAGAGTGGGATGCTCCACACAGAACATCATCAAAGGTCATTGTAAAACTGCAGTCCATTATTGCTCGCCTCAGATTCGATGGAAGCAATATAACACCGGGCATTGCTCTTCTGGCGCTTAACGAATTCCAAACTCCTCAACTCTTCGACTCCTAACCATAAGCACCACGCAGTATATACTAAGGCTTACTATCATTTGTTTGTGTTTTTATTATCTTATTTTTGTACTTTTTATTATTGTACATACTCCTATTTAAACTTCCCCGAAGTGGCATCATATCAGAAGCATCCCAAGACGACACAAGTTTTAAGTTTGTACAATTCTCTACTCTATTAAGTATGGTATATTACTTCATCACCTGATTTTTGTCAAAAGATATAATATGTAAAATATTTATTTCATTATTGTACTAGAATATTTATAAAAAAATAACTTCATATACTTCATATAAAAGATATTAGTCGTACCAAATTAAAGACGACCGTATTCTCCTTCATCAGATCAGTCAACGAAGTGTTCATAGTAAAGAAAGGAGATACATAACCAGGTATATAACCATAATAAATCATTCTATTTAAATGGTTGGCAATATTTACATCAGAGGTCTGGATAGTTGTGAGGAGGGATATATAAAGGCAGTTGTCCTTTTTGGACTTCAAAAAAGAAAAGAACGTCGTTCCAGCAACTCTTAAAACTAGAGATAACTCTTTGAATTTAGCCAAAGCACGGTTTTTTTTTGCCTTTATGGTTCGATAGAATTGCATCCGATAGGATATAAATAAGCACTATAGCATTATAATTAGTCTATCGAACCTAGGATCTTATCAATGAGGTAGACCAAAAATGACCATCCCCTCTCGGGATTCGAACCTGCACCCCCAACATTGAGAGTTGAACACGCCTTAACACGCACGGCTATCGAGCTCCCTTTTTTTTTTGCCTATTTGCTTCGATAGAATTGCATTTGACAGGATATAAATAAGCATTATAACACGGATTATCAGTTCTTTAACAAACGGGAGTGTGTGAAGCCACGGACCTAAGAGCAATTTTGGTATCAGCTGCAGCCAGATATGCTACATTTTTTCTCTATAAATTCCGTCGAAACGATTCGTGGACCATTACTTCAGAGGAAGTCAATGATTCACTTAATTGAGACTCACATATTACAAACTACAATCTTTGTATTAAATTTTACATAAATAAAAATGATAGCACAATGTGTAATTTACAAAATGTATTTCAATAAATTTTCACATATCCTCCTTTGGACTTCACTACAGCTTTGAACCTCCTCATGAGGCAACACAGGCAGGAATCTCTTCCTCAGACAAAGATTTTCACGGTCCAGGCCACCCACAACAGTCAGAATGACCGGGTTTTATCTTGAAAAATCCCCGTGCAGCTGAGACTCTCTTCAGAAGGCAAATTCATGGTCTGAGCTGAGAAGAGATTCCTGCCTGTGTTGCCTCCACCGTGAGGAGGTTCAAAGCTGTAGTGAAGGCAAAAAAATTTAATGAAATACATTTTGTAAATACACATTGTGCTATCATTTTTGTTTAAAATTATTTGTGTAAAATTTAATACAAAGATTGTATGTATTTGTAATAGTGAGTCATTTAAGTGAATATTGTATATTAGTCTCATTCTGAAAACTTCAAATGATGTTTTTTTAAATAATTAATATTCGTTTTTAAAGTATATTTTGTGTCTTTTTATAGTTATTTGTATTGTTTGATTATGGTAAGTCATTGTATTAATGGGTGTCGTTCTCCTACGAAGTAATAATTTTTGACTAAAATGTCTATTTATGGTGTTTTTTAACGCAGTTACTTTAAAAAATTAGAAGTGAAATTTACCAAAATAAAAAAATCAACATTTTATCTTAAAAAATATAATTGTATGCTTTAAGCATATAATATAATTTTATTGATATTAGAAAAAAAGGATCAAATATTAAAGGTCATATAACATATGACATAAAACAACTAAAATTCCCAAAATGAAGATAATTGTCCACATCATTTGATAATACATTGTGCCCTTTAACAACACCAATTCATTACATTTAGTATATAAAAGTTCTTGAAAAATTTATCGATTAAATGCTTGTAAGGGAGAAATTTAGATTAGTAAACGCCTTGTGTGGATTTTCCGAAATGGTTCAAAGCCATAGAAATATTTCAAAATGGTTATTTTTCCTATTTATTAGTTATTTGTCTTCTCCAAAACTAATGGCTCCAATGAAATCGATTTGTTTTGACCATTATTTTTCTTTATCAATAATATTCCCGAAAATCAACTTCTGTACTCAAACTACGGTAGATATCCACCTATGATTGTTTCTAACTACTATTTAATATGTTCCTGAACATATATCAGAAGAATTCTTCCATAAAAAAGTAGAAAAAAACATCATATATAAATACTTTCTTCCTTCTTTTTGTGTATATCTTTCCACGCTTTCCTTGGGGAAAATATATATAAAGTACAGTATAGGATTTTATTTTTCTTACTTCACTCTAGGCAAACAGAGGAATTGAGGCTAGATTTATGAGATAATTGTTTTGGTAATGTATCCAATAACATAGTTTTTTGTGTGTACATGTGGATGGATCTATGTTGTTTCCACGTTGCATGTTGTTATTTGTGTGTTGCGGTGGATATAGAGAAAAACCTTTGTGGATCTTGTTATTTCATCTAGTATTATTGTTATTATATATATATACACATATATTTAATAAAAAGATAACAGAACCTATTGACGAAGTTGATCACAAAAAAAACAAATTTCTTTTATTCTGAGATTATATTTATATTAATAATTAGGCATTGTATAAATATTTTTTTGGTTAAAACATTTTATTCGCTTAATTGTGAAAAATTTATAAAGTGTAAACATAAAATACACTAAAGTTATATAGAGAAACCGAGTAAAACTATTCAAGGGAATTGTGAAAATACATAAATGAACCTTTTAGTTCACAATTACTGCCCTGAAGAATAACCTTATATAAAAAGAACAAATCGTATATCATATTGCTTTAAAAATTCACGACGTCTACTTAAAATCCTTTATTTGTATTTCATTTCTTATAAGCGTAAATTAAGTACATAAATAGACATTATAGTCTAAAACTCTAACTCCAACATAAGAATACTCAACGATAAATTCAAACCTATGAAGCTTTCATAAGAGGTAATTTTGATCCTCAGGTTGGGTTCTATCATGCCGGGTCTGATAATTCTGAATACGGAGAGGTCGTACACATTCTTGCCGGCGAGAGATCAGCGAGTCGATTGAGATAGTTCTTGAGAGAGACATCTCCATAACACGGCTAAGGGGATGAGGGTGTTTTGATGGACGTCTTAAAAAATGCCCTTTGAGAGAACCGTTTGGAACCGGTCTGCCAGTAGGAGACGATGTGGTTGATATTCATTACCTAAGCTTTTTTTTAACTTTGTGCATCCCACATTAGATATTAGAGTATAAATAAATCTTTAAAAAATATATATCATCAAAAAATACAAATGAGCTGAGCTTACAAATAATATAACCTCTGACATCTCTTTGGTGTGGGGATGTGCACAAAGAATTATTTGGAAAAATATTCCTCAGTTCGATAATTCTTCGACTGTGGATATAATTAGGCAGAATTATGCGAAGAATTTTTTTTTCAGGAACCTGGGAAGTCCAGAGGACCTTGAGGAATTCGCCATTAGAAAGGGAACTCTTACTCTTCATGACCTTGGCCAAGATGGCTCTTTCAAGGATGGTAGATTCTTGTATCCCCTGCAAAGATCTGGGCTCAAATATCATGTGCTGAAACCCTGGTATTTGAAATTGAATGGCCAGGATCGTTTGGGTTTGAGGGAGAGTAAAGATATCTGTCGTGAATTTCTCAGGCTTCTTGACCTTCCGGGTTCATGGGAAAAGCGGATAAAAGATTCCCTAGCAGAAATAATTGATGGAAACCACTTCACGGCGCAATTATTGATTTCGGCCAATATTATTCGATTTTATCGCCCATGTAAAGATTGTGGCACTATTTATAACTCGATTTTACACGCTTTCGTTGAGTGTCGTTCAGTGAATATTATAAAACGCTTGTTAAACTTAATGTGAGAGGTCTGGACAAAGAAGAAGCGGATAATATTTGAAGGTGTCTGTTCTATTTGGAATAAGTGGCGGCAAAATACTGTCCTCTCGAACCAAGGCAATAAATAATGCACTTCTGGGTGCAAAATCGCTGGTTTCAAAAAGGTTGGCAGATTACCAGCCTCTTCAGCCTTCAAATTTGAAGGCAATATTCCTGGCAGCTGCGGCGAGATATGGTTCCCTGGACCTTAGGATCCCATCTACAAAGGATGATTCTTGGACTTATGGAGCCCAAGAAATCCGATATTTCCCTTCCCGTTCTCCTCTCTACAAGCACATCATCAAGAAACTTTTTAAAAAATTCAAGGATTTTAAATAATTAATGTTTTAATACGTATATTGGAATTTTTATAATGTTTTGTCAGTTTTAATTACAGTTTTTTTTAAATAATTGTGTGTTCATTTGTGATGCTTAAATTTTAAACTATAATATTTATTCATGATTTAATTCGCATTAGCATCACTTTATATAAATTTCTTTTGTTTTATATATATTTATATGAACTGTGTCAATAAAAAAAAAAAAAATATATATATAAAATATTTCACAAAACATTAAAACATCAAAAAATAAAACAATACCATGAATAAATATGTCGAATCAATAAATAATAGTCTGATAAAACTATAACATACTCTTAAAAAATTTAAATGCCCACCATAAACCTAAATCGGGAGACGCGATGGAGATTGTCAAAAACACTTAGACAATTTTAAATTACCTAAGGAATGGGCAAAAAGAGTAATGCGGTCAATGATGGTAAAAAGTTCACTGCACAGCTACAAATCTCCGCCAACTTAATTAACCGCAAAGTTTGCTCTGGAACCACGCAGCCGAAGTCGTGAAGTATTTTCCATCCTTGTCACCAAAATATGCGAAATTGCTCAGAATAGTCATTTAACAGTTTAAAAAGTTTAAGAAGATACATTACTTTTTTTTGAAATTCAAAAAACGTCCTGAATGAAAATTGATTATGTTTTATTGTTTCATCATTTATACTATGTGGAATTTTATGTTGATATTTTAATATATATATATATGTCTATTTACTTTTTATAAGAATTTGTGGTCTTTAAAAGGAAAATAATTTTAACCTAGAATGTTTATTTATGTTTTTATGAAACACAATTTTCCTTTGTATTATCTGTTATTTATTTATATATATTATGCGTTGTATATATTTAAAATAGAATATAGACCTTGCTGATGAAAAAAAAATGGCCGTAAGACTTTGTTGGGCAATACTTAATTTGTTTTGATGCAAAAGTCCAAGAGTCGTTAGAAGGAGAAGGAATTTTTAAAGAAAGAGCACCATATCTGGTGACAGCTGCTAAAATGATTGCACGAAGATATTCGGAACTTAAAAAGTCGCCCATGGTCAGTTTGTTTGCTATGAGTGCTTTTGCATTTGATATAGCATACTCGATTGTTTTCGAGACAACGGATTGGTTGGTTTTCCTCTTGTTTAGTCCAAACAACACAACTGCTTTAATTCTATTTTCTTTGGACCTTTCATTCCTTTACGTTCCAAACAATGAATTGTTTAAGAACGGAGACAAAAGGACAGTCTACAAAAGCAGTTGTGTTGTTGGACTAACAAGAGGAAACCAACCAACCCTTTGTTTAAAACACAGAGTATCCTATTCAAATTCGAGAAAAGCAAAAAAAAGGACAAAAATTGGCGACCTATTTTAATTTTTTTTAATTTATTTGTTAATTTGACTGAATATATTTAAAAAAGTACAATGACACTCTATATTTCTTTATAGCGTGTTATTATTCAATTTACCAAAGTCTTTGCAGTGTGAGTTGAATATGATACAGTTGGAAGAGATCTGGAGTTGAGCCGTGAATTTTCTTCCATCATTTATTCCCATGAGAGACCGTGCTCAACTATCAATGCTCAACTATCTGGAGTTTGAGCAGCCTTATATAATATTCAGTTATTTTCTTAACGTCACCGTAACTACTCAGGAACGTCATTTTTAAATGACAGGGACATGGCATCAAATGCATTTTGCTGCCCTTAATAGGGGGTATTTAAATCTCCCATCTTTGAATGGGTGTGCATAATGAGAAACATCTAGTGACAAAGTGTCGTTAGAAATAGCCCAATCCTCAAGTTTATATGGACTCTCAATATTCTTGAAGAAGAATGGCCTATGGGCATTTTGGTGTATGATGTCCACAGTTACAGTCACTGTTATAAATAGGGACGCCACTCCAAACAATTCTTTGAGCCGTTGCCCATACTTCAGAGAATGTTCAGGTAACATTTTTTGTAAGGTCTGTACCAAACATTAATCTATTAAATAGAGCGCTATGTAAGACCGAATTCCTTCATTCCTTTTCTGGAAACTTTGCCAAGTTGATAAATATTTATATATATATTTTGGGTACGCTGGTGGTGGTGAAGTGATATTTTAATGCATATTGTCAACTGCTTTACTATTATATATTATCATTTTCTTTCAACGAATCACTTTATATATGTATATACATATACATATAAGCACCTTTTTGTTATCCCGATTAATTACCTCCGCCGAAGGAGGTATTGTTTTCACTGGCGTTGGTTTGTTTGTTGTGGTTTGTTTTTGTTAGCAGGATAACTCAAAAAGTACCGAACGGATTCAGATGAAACTTTGTGGAGTTGTTGGAAATGCCAAAAGTAACAAGTGATTAAATTTTGGCATGTCTGAGTGCAGAATTAAGATGCAAAATGAGCAAAATACTAATAAATATTTCAAGTTAGCCTACTCTGCCAATAGATGTCGCTATGCTGTAAAATCGGGTGCCGGGAGCGTCTTCCTCTTGGAATTTCCGTTGAGGGGAACCCTCCCCCGTCCCTCTACGCCGCCCCAGTCGTGAAAATCCGCCTCGGAAGGCTCATAAGGACCCCGTGACGGCGGAGGTTTGCACTCTCTGAGTGTATATATGCCTCTAGTTATATCTGTGTTGACCCCATAGACACAATCTAATGGTAGAACGATTTAAAAAAGGTATAGTAAAGTACATTCAAATCATGGCAGCACTAGAATATTCATCTGGAATAAACCACTTTGTTAAAAAGGAACTCGACTTTTGACACTAAATCCTTTGTCAGAGGAAGCATGTAACAAAGTGGGTGGTTTTTATCTACAAGAATGTAAGAAGCAATCTAAAACACCTTTTATTCAAATGCTTTCTAATTTTCAAAAGTATTGATACATTTTATGTTATATTTATATAATTTTTTTGTTCAAATTTAAAAAACAAATAACTTTATTTATTAATAAATATATAATAACAAATATAACACATATACAAATTAAGGTCATATAAAGTTGTAAATATTATATCTGAAAGTGTCACTTTATATATGATATTTAGAATATGCCAATTTAATGTATGTTAAGTATAAAATAATAGTGTCAATAGTGTTGCACTTTGTTGTGAATATGCAATTAAAACTCTATATATAGTGCTGCATTTGTTCTTAAGTAGCCTATTTTGCTATTAGTCTTAAGCTATATAATAATGATATTATACAATGATATTATAATAATATAATAGCATAATATAATATTAATATTGATAATTGTGTATATTAAAAAATAACACAAATGAAATGTGTATAATATATTTCTTATTCACTTAAAGCTATTTATAAAAATATGTAATGTACTGAGGGACAAGAAATTCGAAGTGGTAAGTAGCGGGAGTGTACGATACACATAATATCACCCTCTATTCCACTCCTCTTTGTGTTAGTGTATTTGAGTAACTCGTTATTCTGTCAGGCGACAATGGAATATGTATTTCATATCATATTAACAATAAATATTATAATTTGTCAAAACTTCATAGCATCATTTTTTTTGATTTAACCCAGTCATGTTTATATACAATATTTGTATAGTCATTTTTTATAACGCATAAATTGTTAATTGTGAGTTTCCATTCATTACAAATTAACTGCCTATAGAAGGGACTTCCTCGGAGTTATTTTTATGTATTTATATATGATTCAATTCATGAAGAAAACACTCTTAAAGAGAGGCACGTTTTACATAATTGAGATAAGTAGTGTTGCTTATGCAGAGAGAAATTGATACAATAATCATATCAGTTATTACGTAGAAAATATACAAGATTTCGTGACTTAATTTTACCTTTTCATATAATAGTTTATATTCAATATACAACTTTGCTGTTTCAAAGTTTATCCTACTACAGTTATTAATGAAAAACTGCATCGTTGTAAATATGTGTTGTTTTTTTATTTTTTATTGTAACTAAAATACAGATTTTACTTTATAAATTAAGAAGCACTAAATCCCTCCTATCGAAAAATGTTTTTAAATATGTAAATAGAATTGTTAATGATGTTTGATTTTGTTTTGTTTAATATTAGTTGTGTAAAATTTTATGTTGTACGTGTAATGAATAATTTTTTTTAAATGTTTGGTAACATTCAAGAATAAATGTTGTACGAAGGTACAAAAAAAAAATATGTGTTGTTTTTAAAGTATTGAATGAACAATAAAAGTAAATATTTGTAGAAAGTAGATTATGGAAAGTAAAAAAAAGTCATTATATCAGTAATTTTAATATATTATTATTAATAAATCAATAACAATATTTATTTCAACTCCTGTTTGGTAATTAAAAGGTATTTTTTCATAAATTCAAAATTATTTTGAATGTAATAGATAGTGTCCAGACATATTAATATCCAATTTGTAAAATCCTAATTTCAAATCCTCGTTGTCCTGACGTCTAGTCAAATTATCTCTTTTAACTCTAAAAGGTCATTTTACGGAATGTTTTATACACTGTTTGAAGGGATTATTAAGGAAAAATGATTAAAACAATACTGTTATCACATGTCGCTTCTACATATCGTTTCTGTCATTGGTTTAGTAAGAGGGATTTTTGCCCTTACAGCCTTTGAATATCTTAAACAGTAATTTATACTTCCAAAAACATACCTTTATAAGATTAATTTATCAATAAAAAGATAGATCATTTATAACCTTAAAAGTATTTGAAGAAAAAAACTTAACAAATAGACTTAGTCACAATTTTATTGGGTTTTGCAATGATAGAAATTATGGAAGAATATTTAAACCAAATGACGTTATTATCAATATATGACCATTATATTCATTTAAAGAATAGTGTTCTTCTGAGCGAATCATAAGTATTTCTGTCGATGCACTATATTGAGAATCCTTAACTCTTTTGGTAACCTCTTATTCAAGTCCCGTTAATTGTTTAAAAAGCATGGTTTATGTAATAGCTTCATATATATATATATATATATATATATATATATATATATATATATATATATATATATATATATATATACACATAAAATATGATATCTCGTTCGAGCTCACTGTCCTTGATAATAAATTCAAACATGAGACTGTATTTTTAGCTTCATCCTCTAATTGCGACGTATTATTATTATTATTGAGAAATGAAGAATTTGAATATGTGTGCATCTGACTATTGCTTCTACAAAACAAAGTTCTAACTCTCAAGGCTGCAGCATGGCTACGGCGTAATTAAAGCTGGAGAAGCAGATGTTCATACTGCGTGTGAGTATTATTATTATTTTTGTTGTCATTTTTGCAAGACTCATAATCCACAGATTGTTTCTGTA
This sequence comes from Caligus rogercresseyi, assembly GCA_013387185.1. Lineage (NCBI taxonomy): Eukaryota > Metazoa > Arthropoda > Copepoda > Siphonostomatoida > Caligidae > Caligus > Caligus rogercresseyi. The sequence goes on from CP045904.1 coordinate 18,094,289, forward strand.
CTATTATTCCAATGAGACATTTTGTCTATAGTCTTCTATGTTAAAGATTTATGACCTCTGAGACATGCAGTTAGCTATTAAAGTCCATTAAGATCGAAAGGACATACAAAGTGGTCCGAATTTTATCAAAATGTGTACTGGGGAGTCAAGTATATATGTCAACTAGATTATACATTAGACCTTCCAAAATAAAACCACTTTTTTAGTTCTTTTACATATACCCAGCGATTCTGGTTCATTTTTGATGCTGAAAACGAATATCTAAATTAAAAATTTCTAGCATTGTTAGAAATCGGACGTCACTGGGTTCAAAGGTTTCGTTATGAAGCAAAACTTTTTGTTATTACTTATTTTGAAAAAAAATAGTTTTACTAAATTTAGCTATGATCAATTTATGACTTTAGAAATTTTTTTCAAATTTTCGTCAAATAGTATTTAGTGCCAATAAAGGAACATAAGTGCTGACGCACCAACCATTTTTTAAATAACAGCTCCTACTAGGGTTCTTTATAGTTTCAAGAAGGAAAAAGAAAAAGAGGGTACTCATGTTGATGTTTTTAAGTTATCTTTTAAATACAATACACTCCACCGCCACACTTGGTACCTCACCGGTCGGAATGCCTTCTACGCACTGCTTTCCAACCTTGTTGATGATTTCATTCTTCTTACACAAAACAACTGGGATAAATAAAAATACATGGCTTCATTCAAAATACTCATGACAAAGGACTGATCAAATTCATATGTATTATTTATAAAATATTAATATTTAACACTAAATGCGTTTCGCCGTTATAACGTGGTGTTTACCAGTATACTACTTAAATGATGTATATTCCAACATGTTTAAATGAGTTCCAGGAATGAATTCATTCATTGCAATTTATAATATTTGTCCACAGAAATCAACTGGATACAATTGTGGAAATATGGTGTTGAAACAAAATTAGATCTATAAAACAACCTTAGGAATAATATGAAGCGAAATATAAGCTCTTTTTAGACATATCATCTAGTTGTTGTTTTTTCTAGTACACATATGTTTTGTGTAATGTTTAATATGTTCTTTTTGACGTTATTTTTTGTGTTATGTGTTGGGGAGTCTGCAAAATTGAGGAACGATAAACGATAAATCCATAGATTTAGATTTTCTATTCTCGGGAGTCGAACCTACCCCCTCAACATTGAGAGTCGACCAAGCTGTCAATGAGCAAATACACTCCTTTTACCTTTTATAGATTATCACAGATTGAGAAAAACGTTTTATTTAAATAACAACTAGAGGAAAATGTTTTCGCAGAACCACTTAATCAAGCCCATAATCTAAGCGACAAATATTTTGAGAGAGGGAAATATGGACGTCTGATCCTGTTTTTAATTATAAATTTATCAGAGCTTTTTTCCTTTACTTGGTCTTTCTCCTTTGTGGTAACAAAATATATATACGAGGCTATTTCGGATAAATATGCGGGGAAAAAATCATAAAATATAATTTCAATTATAACGAAAACAACTTTAACAAATATTTTCCACATGACTTCCGCCGATTCGAATACATTTCTCCCACCTCTCAACCCACTTTCTGAAGGCCTCACGGAACCCGTCTTCCGGGATGGCCCTCCCGACCCGGGTACACTTCTTCTGGACGCTCTTGTCGACGATCTCCACGCCCTCAAGCATCTTCTTCATGACGGGGAAGTAGAAGAAGTCTGCAGGGAGAAGGTCAGGAGAGTAGGGTGGATGATCGATGACCTTGATCCCCTTTTTGGCTAAGAACTCCTGCGTACTATTTGCCGTGTGGCACGGAGTATTGTCGAAGTGGAAGTACCAGTCTCTTTTGGCCATTTCAGATCACTTCTCCTTGAGTTTCTTTAAAAATTATGTTCATGACATCCTTGAATACAGCCGCAGTGACGGAGGTCCTCATCGGGAGATAGTGCTGGAAGCTCACTCCACAGTTGTCGAAAAAGCTGAGAACCATCTGTTTCTTCCTTGATTCTTTACGCTTGAACTTCAGGGGCGGGTTGGAGCCCTTCGGGAGCCATTGAGATGACCCTTGTTTGGACTCAGGAGTGAAAAAAGACACAGAGGTTTCATCCATTGTCACAATCTTGTCCAGAAACCCCAATCCGAGCTCAAAATTGAGTTTCAAGAAGGCTTGTGCGTACCTCACTCTCTTCATTTTGTGATCCTTTGTGAGCATCTTGGGGATCCATCTTGCTGACTTGATTGAGAGCCCAAGATTGTCGTGGAGGACGTTGAAAATGGTGTTGATCGACGTCTCGAACTTGATAGCCAGTTCCTTCATTGTCACCCGACGGTTAGCCTCCTCGTACACCCTCAAAGCCTCAATAAAGTCGTCGGTACGGACCTTCCTCCTCCTGTTCGTGCTCCTCTTGTCTGAAGAGTCCTTCCAAGCCTTAACTAATGCTGAAATGCGGTAGATTTGGCTTTGGGATATGCTGTTGACTTCAAAGGCCGTGTCGACCATGGTCTTGATCTCCTTGGGAGTCTTTTTGGCCTTGGCGAGGTCCTCGAAGAACTTGTGGATGCGCGACATTTCTCTTTTTTGAGAAAATTTGACCCAATGTTACGAAATAACAAAAACAAAAGCTTGATTTTCTTAAAAAACAATGTTCTATAAACCCTTTTGATACATAAGAAAGAAATCAATCTAATTTGTCTGAGCTTTAACTTCAGCCTACGATTTAGAAGATTGATGCAATATTTTCAAGATATAAACTGAAATGCATCACTATCCGAAACAACCTCGCATATATATATATACAGTGCGGAGCTACAATCGCCCAAAGGCGCCATGGCGCCCTCGTAGACAACTTGAGTCGCCCGCAAAGGCATTCTCAAAATAGTAATACTTAAGTAAAGTTATCATGTCTATTAGTTTTGTATATTTTGTGACTGATGTATGTATATTTTTTCCGTTATGTCTTTGTTATTGTCAATTTGTGACGTCAATACAATTTGTTACTAAATACAAATACCTACTAATTTATGATATGAAATCTGTTTTGTTTTTGGAAGTTAGTCAGCTGTTTGTTATGACTCATCAGTAGGTCGTCCAGACCTTCTACTCTAAGGCACTGGTTCAGAAGAAGAGGAACAGATTGATCAAAACATGACAGAAAAAAGAAAGAGAACATACAATTTTAACAGTGACTGGGAAAATGAGTTCTTTTTTACGACTGTAAGGATTCATGTGTGTGTCTCATTTGCCGGTTGACTGTGGCGATACCAAGCGCCACAACGTGAGAGACACTTCAAGACCAGGCATCTAAGCTACGATGCTAACTACCCACCGGGCAGCGCTCTACGGGTTGAAAAAGTAGGTGAGCTAAAATCAGGCTTGTGTAACAACAATCTTTTTCAAAGGCCTGCGAAAAAATATCAAAAAGCTACTGAGGCCTCGTTCAGAGCAACAGAACATCTAATTAAGAGAAGAAGGCATTTACAGATGGGGACCTTTTCAAAGAAACAATGATGATAGTTGCCAACACCTTGTTTCAAGATGAGAATATGGGAAGGAAGTGTTCTCGTCTCTGTCTGATATTCAAATGGGGGCAAGGACAATGGCCAGAAGAGTGACAACTATGTCTGACAATTTGACTGATCAGCTGGATCGGATCTTGCGGAGTGCAAGTGGTTCAGCATTCAATGCGACGAGTCCATCGACAGCAGCATTACGGCGCAGCTTATGGTGTTCGTTCGCATGGTCTTTAAAGATTTTTCTACAAAGGAGGAACTTCTCACATTACTCCCTCTAAAAACCACAACGAGGGGTGTTGCCATTTACAATGCAGTGAAGGAGTTCTTCAACATCAAAAATATCCCACTGCAAAAGTTGGTGTCAATCACGACAGACGGGGCTCCATCGATGATCGGACGGCATGTAGGGTTCATTGCGCACTGTAAAAGTGATCCAGCATTCCCGAAATTCGTACAGTACCACTGTATCATTCATCAACAGGCGTTGTGCGCAAAGGTACTTTTTTTAAATTTTGTATTTCATATATTTCATCCTTGTTACTGTCCTGTTCAAGGCCCAATTATAATACCTATAAATGCGCATATTTCATTTTTCAGGTGATCGGCTTTGAGCACGTTATGACTCCTGTTGTGAGGATCATAAATAGCATCCGCTTCAAAGCCAACAGCACCAAAGTTTCAAAGTGCTGTTGGAGGAGCTGTCGGCTGAATACAGGGACCTGCTACTCCACACGGACATCCGATGGCTCAGCAGAGGGCGGATTTTACTTCGGTTTTTGTCGCTGTTGAGCGAGATCAAGGAATTCATGAAATCTAGAGACGAAGACACCTCTATGCTGGAACACACTGCGTGGCTACTTGACCTGGCATTTCTGACAGACATTACTGGAAAACTGAACAATCTGAACCGTGCGCTGCAGGGGAAAGGAAAGACTGTTGCAGACATGATCAGTGCTTTAAATGCGTTTAAAGCCCAGATGAACATTTTCTCTGCGCATTTACAGAGGAAAAAGGTCCTGCATTTCCCCTCTTTGCAGATGGTGCTGAAAAACAATGTTTCTGCGTCTGAGAATTTTGACAAAGTTGCTGAGAAGTACTCTCAAGTCATAAACAGGCTGGGGCAAGAGTTTGAAAGTCGGTTTTGTGACATTGATAAGCTGGAGCCATGTGTGTCGTTTCATTTCAAATCCTTTTATGAACGTGGACACACGTGCATTGCTGAGCAACTAAGTGAAATGCTTAGCTTGGATGCTGGGCAGGTGGAATGGAAATAGTGACATTACAAAATGACATCCACCTCAAGCCCATAAGGCTACAGAAAATTTCTCGAGCCTTGTTGATATAGAAAGGTTTAGTGGTCTATGCACAGCAGCTATGAAGGTGGCTAGCCTGTTTGGTTCAACTTACCTTTGTGAATCAGCCTTTTCTGACATGAATTACATCAAAATAGACACAGAACAAGGCTCACAGATACACATTTGCAAGATTCACTCAGAATTGCAGTTTCAAGTTACAGCCCAGATTACAATGCACTGGTGGCCAGCATGCAATATCAGGCCTCCCATTAAATGTATTTCTGAAGATTGTAAGATATTTCAAAAATAAATAGTTTAGTTTTGTTGTATACTGTGATGGTTCACAGTTATTTTTGTGTGCATAAGTAATAGGCCTATGTCACACATGTTAGGATACTAACCTATAATTTTGTTTTAATGTAAATGGTGCATTGTTATCAATGATTTCAGTTCCTTTTGCAAATCTAAGGAGTTGTTTGAAATGTTTAGAATAAAAACAACAATTTATCTTCCTTTTAAAGTCATTATTGATGATTATTGTGAATTTTTTATTATGAAATAATCTAAAGCAGGCGAATATCACTAATTGTATTAATAACATATAGGTAAACCGAGTAAATTTGTTATATCAGAAGCGCATATCAAATGGTAGCCCTTCACATGAATCCACACCCAAGAAGTAGCCCTCAGTTAAAAAAAGGTTGCCGACCCCTGATATATATACTGTGCGGAGCTACAATTAGCACAAAGTTTGAAATGCCATAACTTGGTACCCTTATGTTATTACTTTAAAATATCTGTTTTTGTTTCAATTGGTTCTCGCCATTCAGATGGTTTTTTTTAATTCATCAGAAAAGACCGCCGTGAAGCCATTTTGGCTGCCCTCCTAGCGTGCCGCGGGCCCAAAGAAATTATTGATTTCATCAAGCTTCCCAAAACCCCTGTCTATCGAGTGGCACAAGAGTCTAATGAGTCCAACGGCAATGCAACACCCTTGAGGAAGACTCAAGACCAGACCGGAAGCAAAAAGGACTCCAAGAGTTTCTCCACGAGCTCCAGGAGAGGATCAACGACAATCCCGGCACCTCTATGAGGGACCTGGCCGCCAAGATGACTTGGACGATAAAACCATCAGGACCGCTACTGCTGGACGACCATATGCTTTCAACAAGACAGTGCACCAGCTCATACGTCCTCATCTGATACAAAATTGGCTCTCGGACAATTTGCCCATGTTTCTGGTCGAAGGAGATATTGTCCCCAGTAGCTGCCGGACTGCAACCCGTTGGGACTACTACGTGTTGGGTATCTTGGAGAGGGAATCCACATGCGCGCTCCAACATAGTTGTCTCGATGAAGGCCTCTATTGTGGAGGCAGTGGCAAGCATGAACTGGGAGCACCTTGTCAACGCATAACGAGGTTCAGGTCCAGTCTGGAGGCGGTCCATCGAGGCTGACGGGGGATGGTTTGAGTAAAAGTCAAGAATGGATCCCCTTGAACAACTTTTGTGAAAGAGAATTCTTGCCAACTTGTTTTGTTAATAAAATATAAATGATATATCCCGACAAATTTTTCCCCTTTTATGGCTCAGCACCCTATACACACATATATATATATTATACATATATATATATATTATATATATATATATATATATATACATATATATATATTATATATATATATATATATATCTATATATATATAATAATATAATATATATATATATATACGGCGTAGGAGACAAAAAAAACTCGGGTGAGTTCTCAAATTCGGCAAATTGGTTGAGGTATTCGGGCATTTAAGTTGAAGAAGAAAAATTGAAATTATGAAAGCAACTGGATTTTAAATTATAACCAAATAAATATAATGTAATGAATAGTATGTAATTACTGTCACGAAATTATTAATCCACATAGCTTTCTTTAATCGATTTGTTTTCACTGATTTAACAGTTTCTTTTTAAAATTCGGAGAAATTGAATTCTGCCCCCACAAACCAAACATCTCCCCTACGCTTATGTGTGTATCTATATATATACAGGCGTAGGAGACAAAAAAAACTCGGGTGAGTTCTCAAATTTCGGCAAATTGGTTGAGGTATCGGGCATTAAGTTGAAGAAGAAAAATTGAAATTATGAAAGCAACGGGATTTTAAAATTATAACCAAATAAATATAATGTAATTAATAGTATGTCATTACTGTCACGAATTATTAATCCCCATAGCTTTCTTAATCGATTTTTTTTCACTGATTTAACAGTTCTTGTTAAATTGAATTCTGCCCCACAAACCAACACTCCCCTACGCTTAGTAATATATAATATATATATATATATATATATATATTTATATATATATACTATATATATATATATATATATATATATATATTATATAATAGATATATATATATATTATATATCATATATTATGTATTGTGTGTGTGTGTTTCAAACTGAGTCAAATTGTATTTAAGGCCACTTAATGTGTGTTAATGTTTGCATTTGCACTTGTCAAATGACGTGCAGGAACTTTATGTTGCATGTTCTAATGAGGTATTATTAAGACATGAGTTATGTATGTAATGTCCTACTTATTGGAGGAACAGCAAAAAGGAGGAAAATACATTTGTGTAAGTGCAGTTTTTTCTGTAAATGGTTCAAGGGATTAGCCCTTATAGGATTATTGGAATACCCTTTATTATCCATGCTTACATACAAGGTTTTCGAAAATCAGGTGTGTTTATTCCATACATTTTATTATTTAAAAACGTCATAATATTATTGTTTTTTCTCACGTCATACAAAAAAGGATTGAAGCAATTTATATTTTGGATGACGTAAAGTGGAAGAAACATATTTCAAAAGGTTATTCTTCCCGCTTGCCGGTACGTCATTTTAAACCCTTGTGACGTCATCCACCAATCAACTTACGGGCATGCGCTTTGAAACAGTTAAAGGTTTAAAGCAAGCCCGATCGTAAGATGTGTTTCAATGTCCTTAATAATGTGACTGTTAAATAAGATTATTTTATCTTTTTATATTAACGCATTGAGGGAAAACCTCAAACCATCCAAAAACCTCATCCTGGAAAGAACTTGCTCTACCCTAGGAGCTGTTGAGGATCTATTGGAGAGGAATTGTAGCAGCTAGTCCGAAACCCCGAAGTGAGAATGCCCCTTTCAAATAAAATTAGATAGCAGCTCCAAATGGAGAGAATCAATGATGTAATTACGTTAAAAGACACATATCACCCAGGGGTGGTCTCTCTTCGGAATGCATTGAGACGGACCTCAAAAAAGTATTCCTCCGTTAAAAGAGGTCTTCAATGTGCAGAATCTCGTCCTGAAGGAAGGCATGAGGAGAACTCATCCATCGTTCGACCTTACCCACAAGCTGAAGACACCTGTGTCGATTTACAAAAATAAACATAAATATATAATGAGGTCAATATTTGATACCCTACTAACCTCGAAACAAGCTTATATAAAATATAAAATCTCCTTTGGACTCTATTATGAGGACGAGGGAGAAATATGTGAGATGTGTAGAATAAAACTTTAGACCATATCTTCAGAGACTGCTCTCGGCTTAACAGGATTTGGGATTTGATGGACGAGGTTTTTGCATCGAAATATAAACATAAAGAGCTGATTCCCTTCAATAGCAGAGAAACATCGTTCAGCTGTATTTTTGTGTCCAATATAAACAAAGTATTATTTACTACGTTATCGTAAGCTCATCATAGAGATAGATTCTATCTCTATGATCAGCTTACGATGACGTTGTACAAATTACTTTGTTTATATTCGACTTACAGAATACAGATGAAGGGAATAAGCTCTTTATATCTTTTTATCTCTATGGGTTTTTGAGGAGGTTCTGGGAAGATAAAGTTCCGCTAAGGAAAAATTATATGGGATGCTCCCCAAATCTAATGTCCCTAGAATTGCCTCCAAGTGCATCGCAAATCTTCAAACTATGATTTCCAAACAATATTTACGATGACTGACTCTCATTAATTTATGATTATCACTGCACTCAAAGAATTTAAATGTTTAATTATTAGGTTGTTCCATAATAATGAGGTAGGTTAGCTATCTTGAAAAGTTCACACGCTATCTTAAAAATTTCAACAGGAGCGTTCTTATCGCTTATTTTTACACTGAAACAAATTGTATGGCGCCACTCAGGTTAGTATATAAGGTGAGTAATTGCGTCATTTCTATCATTCATTCTACTCGCCGCTGAAAATGGAGACACCCGACTTTCGCTCCTACTTCTTGATCCGGATCAAGCTCGCCAGGACAGTCAATGAGATCCACGGGGACCTGCTCTCTACCTTCCCTGACTCCTGCCCCGGCCTCTCCATGCTCCAGAGATGGCACACTGAGTTCTATAAGGGTGTTTTTGCCCTGGAGAAGAAGACCCGTCCTGGACGTCCTCGGTAGAAGAGAACAGAGGAGAATGTGGCCTGTGTGAAGCGCCTGGTCGAGGATAACCCCCGGATGACCACTCGACAAGTTGCTGCAGAGGTGTCCCTACCATCTAAAACTGTTTTCAGGCTTCTGACGGAGGATCTAGGGCTCCGAAACCTCCTCAGCGTGCTTGTCCCTCACCAGCTCTCTGAAGCCAACAAGACGCAGCGAGTGAAGCTGTTCCAGGACAACGGGGAGGACTTTCTGGGGTCTCATCTGTTAGTCCAGGATGAGTCCTGGTTCTACTGGGATTTGGCGGAGCGGAAGCAAGTCTGGGCGGAGCCCACGGGGGCCCGGTTCTATACCCCCAATTTGAAACAGACAGCGAGGAAGACGATGATTCTGATGGGGTTCACCTGCAAGCTGAGGCGGGTATCGATCACTGCACTACCTGCCGGGACCACAGCCGACCGGAACACTTTGATAGAGTACCTGAGGACGACTGGGAAGCGCTTTTTCAGCCTAAAAAAGGACAAGATCCGGCTGAAAGATTGTCTCCTCATGTTGGACAGTGCACTTCCCCAAACTGCCACCGATACCAGGGAGTTCCTGACCCGGAGGGACGTGGAACCGGTGAAATAGTCACCTTACTCACCCGACATGAACCTGTGTAACAGGTTCCTATTCTGGAAGTTGAAGCACCTGCTCCGGGAGGACGAGTTTGGGGGCCACGAGGAAACTACACTCGCCGTTCAGCGGGCAATGAGGAGGGTCAGTGAAGACGAGCTCTACGATCAACTCAGGAAGCTCCGAGGACACTGCCACGACGTCATTGCAGTCGGAGGGGATTATGTGCACTGATTGAGAAGATTTTTTGTTGATCTGATGAAAATTTTGAGTTTTAATTGGTCGACCTCATTATTTATGGAACAACCTAAATTATTAAAAGTTGTTTGTCTATAGTTGTTTTATTCTTACACAAAGTGGATGTATATATGTGTGTTTTTATTATTACTATTTTCAAACTTAACTTATTTATTATTTTGTCACATCTTAATAGTTTAATATTATTTTATATTAATTGTTTAAAAGCATGCTACATTTTACAATTTTGCTTTAATTAACATTTTTATATGTCTGTTTGTATATTTGTGAATTCTCCCATGGAATAAAGAATTGTGACGTGTAGGAAAAAGGATTATTTTGTCTGATATGAATACTTTTTAAATGTCTGCTCAAGATATATTATTATTTTCAAAACATCATTTTCTCCTTATTCTTTACGAACAAACAAGATGATCATACAATATTTAAGATGTGGCAGAGAGTAAAAAGAAAACAAAACTAATCAGTCATAAATCAATTTCGGCACCAAGCCTTTTTCTATATCTTCTTCCCCTTGATGATGATCTGTTGTGTAATTTATTGTCTCTGCTTAATGAGTCTTTTACCAAATACGTAATGAGTCAATCATTCAGGAGCAGCAATAGTAGTAGTAGAAGCAGCTTAATCCATTTGTCATCCCTAAAAAATAGGAGAAAAAACTTGCATCGCCAAAATAATATGTGCATTAAAAACGTAATGACTTATAAATCGTTTTATAGATTCATCATACTTAGAAGATAGATGTTCAAGAAAAAAATAAAAAGAATGATTTGGATACATCATTTATCTCTTTCCCTCCCTTTCATTTGGAGGTAGCGAGGATATCAAAGTGTGTTGGTTCATTGCTAAAGAGTTTGATATATGTTATTTTAAAGTAAGTAACAACAAAAAACTTTACTTCGAATCCGAGAAACCCATAATTTTGATGGCCACGTAGCTAAAGGGCGTGTCATATGTTGATGGATTCCATCCCTGACGCTAATCCTTCCGCCATTAAGCTTTTTCAACTCAAAATCCCCAACTCAATACCTATATTTTAGGTTTATAAAGCAGACGCCTACTTAATTTTATTTTTTTTTTGTGGATTAAATATATTGATGGAAGGTTATTCTTCAAACGCAGCACCTCAGATATGAATTACTCACGGAATATACTGTGGATAAGTGCACAACCAGTAAGAATGAGTTTAGGCGGTTATGCATAGAGATATAAAGAGCTTATTCCCTTCAATAGCAAAGAAACATTGTTCAGCTGTATTCTGTGCCCAATCTAAATAAAGTAATTTGTACTACGTCATCGTAAGCTGATCATAGAGATAGAAAGATTTGTTTATATTGGGCATAATGACGTTTGCCTCTGAAGAATCCAATAAGTTCTCTATGTCTTTATATCTCTATAGGTTCTTGGTGGAAAATGGAAGGAATCGACATCCGTTAAAGGTTTCTCGTTTGTCTCTTCATGTTAAGAGAATATATTTTTTGTGCCTATATGATTCAATATAATTGCATCCGACTGGATATAAATAAGCATTAAGGCGTTAGAAATAGTCTATCGAACCTAGGATCAAGAGTTTACTGGCATAGATTTATTTCACAAAAAGTTCAACGAAACCTTTTTACTCTATCCCTAAAGGCAGTATAGTAATTTCAAATAGCTAAATTATATGAGTATAACCTATGCAAAATGTAACACGTATTCACTGCCTTCATATTAGTGTATTGAATACAACTGAAAGCTTTGTAATTATTTAAAACGCAAATGTTCCATGAAAATAAGTGTATAGTCAATGAATACTAGAATTAAGAGTTCTATATTTTTTTTAAAGTGCATGAAATGCATTTGATTTTTTACAGATGTCATTGTTTAAAAGAGTATAACATAGAATGATTTATATGGTTGATGAACTACGTTTGAATAAAGTTATTATTATTTCTCAGTTGGTGGAGGTCAAACTTTGGTCATAAATCTAAATAAAAGTCAATACAATCAAAAAGTCACAAATGCAAAGCCTAAAAAAACTTTTTTAACAATATGATTGTTACCTATAACAAAGATATATAAAAGTATTGTTTCCTTAGGAAAAACATGGACTCAAATATTTCATGTTATCACAATTGTCATGCGTGTTGCACAATTAAAGAAACTTTGGGATGTCCTTTTAATGAGATAAGTATGTCCTAGACCTTGTGCGGACTTCACTCTCTACATCGGAACCGATTCTGAGCCTTAGTGACTTAGGAGAATTGAAGTTTTTCTTAATTACTTTGTAAAGTCTAGTCAATCTGCTGGATAATTTTATCAAACAAACCTCTATCCTCCCATCAGGCCGTTGGGATTCGACACCTAATTTTAGAATCGGAACATCTGAGGTTAAGAGGAAATTGACATACTGAGAATGATTTGGTGCAGATCTGGAGTAGATTATTCCAATTGTAACAAATTGAATTCTCACTTTTATAGAAGCATGCATGAATGGAGAAGTTTGATTCAATAAAAAATAGTGCACCTGCACAATTTGAGAATTGCACCCCTGGTCCTCTATAAAGACTTGTTTATATAATTTATTGTATGTTCGAGTTCGATACTAATTTTAGACTATAATGTTTATTTTGTATTTTATAGATATTAGCATTGATTTCTTCTACTTAACTTGTTGTATATATGTGAACAGTTAGATATTAATGAAAATCTTAACCCTTACTTGGTATTATACCTAAAGGGTTGCACTTTTGAAAGCTGAAACCCTCATTGTATGACTTTTTCTCTACTTCAAATATAGTGACTTTTCTAAGGTCAATATTAACATTAAAAAATACTCTGATAAATAATCTCATAAAGGCTATACAAAAAAGTTTTACTCGTCGTCTGAGGGTCACACTCTTAAAAATTACTTTCAACGTAAAAATGTCTGACGTATAAAATGGTGACTTACTTATGCAGACTCAAACAAAGACATTTCCATACACACATTTTTCCTCCTTGTCATGCTCTTGCGAGCAGTATCCAATCCTCCATTCCGCGACTAGATTTCAAACCTTATAACACTTATTTGTTTATTCACCTTTATTATTACACCTAATGGTATCCGCAGCTATAAGGAGATTCTAATAAGGAAAATCGGTTTTTAGGAGTTTTTCAACTGGAAAAATGCCCGATGGAACTTTTGTCCCCTCGTGAGCTACCAATGGAGTCTTTTTCCATCTGGTGGTATTTTTGCCACACAGACGTCGCGCCCCCTCCCCCCAAATTGAATTGCTTGTCGTTATTCCATACCCTCCCTGATGTCTCTATATAAGTAGACACAATGAAAGTTCGACCTATAACTAAGTAAATAGACAAATTTTTTCACGGGAAATCATTGGTATCCTTCATACCTAATTCTTAATCACAGATCCTACGGCTTCATTCCTTTATATGTACACACATTGAGATATGGGTAAAATAGGTATAAATAAATGGATTGAGAGAAATGAAGAACAAAAAAAAAGAAGAAAAATTCGATGCCTGTGTGTTTTAAATTGAGACTGATTGGAAGGCTCTGACATCAATAAATTCAATGTCACACGTTTTATCCACAAAGATCCCCACAAAAGAAAAATGAGCACACAAAAAAACTTTTTCTAGGAAACACCATTCTATCCTATTTTTATACGACGTGTGTGTGTGTGTGTTATATTCCCTACCTTCATCTGGGTAGGAATGTGTGCGGTAGATACATGCTCTTATTTTCTCAAAAAAAAAAAAGTTCACATATTTTTTTACATATATATTTTTGTTGTCAAATATGTGTAGAGGAAGAAGGCGGGCCTAATGGTTGGAAATACCGATGAGTAGTAACTTCAATTTGTATCCTGAGAATTAATAGCTTATTTCAGAACCAAAAATGAAACCGAAAATAAGCACACGTAGAATTCTCATATATTATATATATATATCTATATATATAGTATAATATATATATATATATCTACATATATATATATATATATATATATATATATATACATATATATAGTACTATATTTAAGGCCTTGACCATTTGCAAGACATTTTTCTTACCTCTTCACGAAACAACAAAGTCTACAATTATGTATGCTTCGAGGAGAGTAGAAATATCCCTACAATTTTATAAAATATTTTGAGATCATCTAGTATATTTGCTGATAAAACAATAAAAGATATGATATTGAATCATATCATCAGGAATACTTAATTTCATAGAAACAAATAGGCAAAGAAAGTATGCGATTTTACTTCCACTTACTGTCTATGACTTTATGCTTATTTTTCTTGGCCAACAGGCGTAACTATATTTCAGAATGAACAAAAAAATTAAAAGAAAAAACAGAGAAATATACAACTACAACAATTAAAAATACATTAATAATTAAAAATAATTAAAAGGGAGCTCGATAGCCGTGCGTCTTAAGGCGTGTTCGACTCTCAATGTTGGGGGCGCAGGTTCGAATCCCGATGGTCATTTTTGGTCTACCTCATTGATAAGATCCTAGATTCGAGTGACTAATTTTTATACTATAATACTTATTTATATCCATTCGGATGGAATTCTATCGAACCATATAGGCAAAAAAAAATCAAAACTTTGGTATATAACTTAACCCTTAGATGCATGAGTGACTGGACCCTACACTCTTCCGTAAGTGGGTCAAAATGACCCATGTTAGAATCAATGTGTTTTTATGCCATTTTTGTCATTTTGGCTAAGAATAATCACTTGTATAATATTTAGTATTATATTTAGGACCACACAAGAATGATTTCATGTTTGAAATATCTTTATTTTTCCCTTTTAACATTTTTGAAAAGAAAATTACCCAGAACAGCAATAGAAAAATGTGTCTTGTCTCATCACTGTATGCAGTTTAGACAAACTACCTGTATTACAAAAACTCCAATTTCTTAAAATGTACAAAAGGTAAGTTAAAATGTAAATGGCATTATATCAAAAACATGTTTTTTGAGGAATATCTGGAATAAGAAATAATATCAATTTTTCATTACGACGATATTTCAAGCAAACACCTCACCGGGTCATTTTTGACCCACTTATGCATATAAGGTTAACAATAGGTAAAATCGTTGCTACGTCGAGGTCCTCCGACGATCTCTTCGCTTATAATATTTGTTGTACATTTGTGATAATAGCATTGACTTTTGACTCCTCTCTTCGCGATAGAAGGCTAAGAAATCCTCCCTTCCGATCTCCGCTCCAAATTTCTGCTTGAGAGTTTCTGAGACAGAGTTAAAGATTTCTCGAATTAAAGTGCAACTCCAAAAGATGTGCTAGGTTGTGCTCTGCTTATAATATTGTATTCTCTACCATGGATGTCATTTCAAATTAAAATGATTATTATTTATCCTTCCGGTTTTATATTCATGCATGTGGCTTGTATAGTTTTCTTGTAAAAAACGGGGGAAATTGTTAAAAACAACTTTCTAATGACTGATATTTGCAGTATGAATGAAATGATTAATTTCTGATTTTGTAAGATTTCTATTGGAACCCACAATCTTATTTTGTTAATTGTTTTGGAAAAGTAGCCGAGGAAATGTGGATAAACATACTTCTATAATAAGTCTATATTTGGGTCATATTTATTATATGTTTTATAATATATGTGTATAAAATTTATACATTAAACTAACAGAGGTATTAAGAATTCAACTTTAAAGTTTATTTATGCATATATAATCAACTGTCCCATAAAGTTTTTACTTTATGGCCAGTCGTGGGCAAGCCTTTATTAATTATATCACAAAGAATAGAAAATTAAAATTAAAAAAAGAAAAAACGTAAACGCTACTAGAGAGGCTCAATAATTATTACATGCATTGTTGAGCCATTTCTTATATGTAGGTTCCGCGCAGATCCTTACGGACGTGTTCCATACTTTGAAAGTGATCCATAGACCCCTGTGCATGTCATCGGTGAACAGAGGAAAGTGGAAAACCTGGTCCTGGAATCCATGGGGCCGTAAAAAAAAACCGTTGATGTAGCATGGTTATTCGACTTTAACATATTTTTAAACAAAAGATGCCTAAGATTGAACTACGGCATGGTTTAAATCCCTCGTGTTTGCTTTGTACATAAGTACTTTTATAAATAGTATGGTTCTTCCTTATCAAGTCATTGATTTGAACTTGACCAAAAAAATAATAAAAATTATTAAAAATATTTTATACCGTCCAGGGGATCCTATAGAAATTAAATATCAAAAAAATTTTGAATTGCCAAGATATTTTAGTGGGTAATAAATGCTTAGTAAATAATAAGAAACCCAAGTTCATACTTTCTTCAATCACATTTTTCCTTTATAATATGATCAATAATAGCAATTTACGTTGTTTCTAAGAAACAAAATAATTATGTATATATCGATATTTATTATATATTTTACATCCTCCAGTCTTGATAGAATTTATGATTACATCCAAACCAAGTAATAATGCTCTAAGCATTTTAATTAGTACATCGCTTCTATATTGTGTGTACTTTTATTTAAACTATTTTCAACAATATAACACCAAATCTCCACATAACACAATAAAGATTCAACTTGCTCTTAATCGAATTTGATTTCAAAGAGTTTTTTATAGTAAAATGTTTTAAGATTTTTGATCATGATGATGATATTTCGCCGTTAGAAAGTTTTTAGAATGAAAATTGTGTTTAAAAATAATACTCTGAACAGTTATTTTATATTATGTATAGCGATTCTAAGTATCATAAATAAGTTTCCAGATAAGTCATGCTATACTTCTCTTTAAAAAATCACTAGAGAATCCTTAATTATTTTTTTCCGTAGAAATGTATTTTATTCATTTCATTGGATCTATATCTGTTCGAATATGAATAAGTAACCTTGTGGGTGACATATATTGAGAAAGCAGAGTTTGTGTGCAGTCGAAACCTTAATTGCACGAATGTCCTAATTATGATATTTTCGAGGAATATGAACTATATATTAATATGTCTTTTCAAATAGCATTACTGTGGTTTCTAATACAAGAATATATTTATCAATACATTCAATCTTCTAATCTTAGAAAAGTAAATATATTTTCTTTCTCTCTCTATCTATATATATATATATATATCAGGAAACGACCGGTACACGATCCGGTCCTGGCTGTTTTTGGAACGTCCTGGCACGGCCCGGTGTCTAAAAATCACCGGGCCGGAACTTTAATATTTTCGTTTGTTCGTCATTCTGTAAGCGATGACGTTCTTTTAAATATTTAAAAATATTTTTAAATAAAACGTCATAACTTTGTTTTAGAAAACGTTTTTTAATTTTAGAAAAATATTAGGATTCTTAAAAAACGTCGTCCCTTTCCGAAGGACGAAGGACAAACTATATTAAAGTCCCGGCCCGGCTTGAAAAATTAAGTCCCGGCCCGTTTCCTGGCGAAAAAAGGACCCCGGTCGTTTCCTGATATATATACATAGGTATATATATATATACACTGATGTTCAAACTTTTTATTTAGATTCCATATGTCTGTACCAAATATTTGTAATGACACAATACCTTCAAATATTTCACTTTTAATATGTATATTGGGTGTTAAAATCTACCGTCAATATTTAAATAAAGTGTTAATATTGTAAATTATATAATTATATAGAACCTTAATTAGATGACTATCCTTTGAAGACTTTTTCCAACTTTTTACGTCATTAATAATATCACAATATTGGCTATAATATAGTATACGAGCAATGCGTGTCATTTGAGATATCACTTTTTGGAATTATCCAAGACTCCAGAACCTCACGTCCTTGTATTCAATGCTAAGATGCTATTTTTGCAACAGCCTAAGCCACCATTTTCTTTATCTTCCTCCAGCAATATGATTCCCATTATTTGTGGTTAAAATAAACTTTTTTTTACTCTCTCAATAAATTGAAGTCCCATGAGCAATTAAGAAGGGCTTGCCAAACTGTGTGTAGGCTTAGGCCTTCTACATGAGAAGCTATAAATTGAATAACTTTTCATCTTTTTTCCCCCTATATAATACTTCTTTCTCAATTAAATCAACAACCATGCTTTAAATTAGAAGTATATATTTAAAAAACTTTAACCAAGCAACTACGAAGTAAACAGAGCCTTGCAACAGCACATAGCAACATAGTAATTAAATAGAAGGAAAGAGTAAAGAAGACAGTGGATTTTTTGCATAATTAAATATGAAATATTTTTTATAAATATTATTTACAAACTAGAGGACTCAGAGAGTGCAAACCTCCGCCGATCCCCACCAAATGAATCACTTGGTCTTTTTGTCATTTGCCAATAGTTGTCGCTGTGCTGTGCTCTCCTCTTTGAGGGCACGGCACAGCGACATCTATTGGCCAGAGTAGGCTAATTGAAATATTTATTAGTATTTAACTCATTTTGCATCTTAAAGAAGCACTCAGAGATGCCAAATTTAATCACTTGTTCCTTTGGCATTTCCAACAACTCCACAAAGTTTCATCCGAATCCCGTTCCGCACTTTTTGAGTTATCCTGCTGACAAAAAAAAAATCAACAAACCAACGCCAGTGAAAACAATACCTCCTTCGGTAGAGGTAATGAGGTGCTTAGATGCCATGAGATGACCCAAATACATGAACTAAGATTTTATTAAATAGGTGGACTATATAATCTAAAACCTGAGTTACAAATTCTGCAGAATTGATCAGATTTTACGAACCATGTAAGGTTGTGGCAGGATCTACAACGACATCATCCACGCTTTCGTGGATTGTCCCATGGTATCGGTTTTAAATAAATCGTTTCCTTGAATGTGAAAGAAATGGAGAAGTGCGTGAACAATTGTGTAAAGGCCTATATTCTCTTTGGATCCAACGGGAGACGAAGGTCTACATCAGCAAGGTCAAAAGCAATCGAATTCGGTATATTGAATTCGAAAGCCTTGGTGGCAAAAAAAAACTGACCTCACGGGAACTTTTGCTGCCAACATAATTACGTGGAATATAATTTAGCAGCCGTTGCAAGATACGCTGCTTTTCGACCCGCATTCCTGATGCTTCTGGCGACAACTGGACCTTGGCTTCGGATCAAATCAAATATTTCCCATCGATCTCTACACACCACCTCAAAGCTGTTTTAAAGCGTTATAAATAATTGTGAACTTCAATTTTAAATATGATGTATATATTTTTTTTTCTTGGCCAACAGGCATAATTTTATATTTCAAACACAAACAATAAAACAATAGACATATTTTTAAAAAAATTGAAAGAACATTTGGGTAAAAACATCATTTCTTACGACATGTATCCTTTAAAACTTTAATGTGGAGTTTAACCATGATAAAATCCCCGAAATATCGGTGCATGATGCACTTCTCCTTGTATATAATACATGCTGTGTTTTTGTAATTATAGAATTTATAAAACGTTCATCGAGTCCACCATAAAAGGCTATAAAGTCACTTCTCTTAGGTTGATAAAACTTAAATTGTCGATTAAAAGATCGGAAACAGATTTATATCTTGCGTAAAAATTTGGTCTCGCACTTCGAGTGTACCAGAGAGAACACGGTATTTAAACCACTTTTCTGATGACGACAGCATATCACTTTTTATCACACCTATAGCTTTAGCCACTATAACATTTATACAACGTCCTCTTAAATAATTATTGCAAGGTTCCATTGTAGGCTTCAAACAAATTTTCCGCAGTTGGGAGGAAGAGGTTTCAGCCAGACGCAATCTGATTGGTACTGCAGGTCTGTCTACAGACTCGTACAAGCCAAAAATAGACTGGAATTGCTTGAAAGCCATTTTATTTAGAAGCAAGGGGGAATCTGCCGTTTCTGCAGCAAAGTCAAGCCCGACTGTATTATTCCTTTGAAATTTATGGAGCCTCTTGTAGGAAGCTTCCATCTAAGGCTCTTTTCATACGATTTAATTGTGCTGGTGGCTCCTTTTATGATCTTCTCCAATCGTCCAGAAAACTCCGATAATCTCTGCAGCACCTCCCTCAGTCCGAAATATGCCCTCTCCGTATATTTTCCTCCAGAAATTTGTGAGAGATAATGACTCAGTGGTTCCTTCTCTGTCCACATATTTCGAACCCAGTACGTATTTAAAGATTTCCATAAATTTTCAAAATCTACAACAGATAGACCACCGTATCGTAGAGGATTGTGAAGTCTTTTCATCGATATGTTTTTCTTTTTATCTAAATTGAGGAATGTCAATTGCATATACTTAATCATGCGGGACGTTTCTTCATCGTAAGGTGTAACTCTTAAAAGATGGATTACTTTTGAGACGATATAATTGTTCCAAACTTGTATTTTCTCCCATACATTAAGCCTGAGTCTAGAGAAGAAGCCACACACATTCGAAACTTTACCCTTTATGTCTTGAAGATTCATAGCCGTAGAATTGTTTCCAATCCAAGATCCTAAAATATTCAAAGCTCCAGAAATTTTAAAAACTGGCCATCCTTTTTCAATTAAGCCACCATATCCACTTATTATTTCAGTTTTGTCGGCGTTTACACAAAGACCAGATGAGATGGAGAACACGTTAAGAATCTTTAGAGTTTGCTTAAATGATTTCAATGTTTGTAATGGATTTCCAGTAAAGATCATCGTCATTCATCTGCATAACAAAGACATTTTGTATGAAAGGTATAGCTGAAAAACAAACAATGTATTTATCTATTTGAATCCTCTCGATTAAACAATCCAGACAAAGTATAAAAAGTATAGAAGAACACGGATCTCCTTGTCTAACACCTCTTCTATTGTTAAACTAGCGCTTGCGGTTCCATACTGAACAATTGTTCTGGATAATAGTGTATATTTATATTTTAAATGTTTGATTTTGTAACCATGCTTTATTTTTTTTAATAATGTTATGATTGCCTATTTATTATATTTGTTGTGTTGTCTTCTGCCATTTATTAATTTTATATTATAATATCTATTTATGTACTTATCACAATTACTTTGTCATTTGTAGGGAACTGAATAAAACTAAAAAATCTAAGTAAACTTTACTTAACTGGTTACGGTATTTCGTAT
Source organism: Caligus rogercresseyi (assembly GCA_013387185.1). Classification (NCBI taxonomy): domain Eukaryota; kingdom Metazoa; phylum Arthropoda; class Copepoda; order Siphonostomatoida; family Caligidae; genus Caligus; species Caligus rogercresseyi. The sequence continues at coordinate 18,115,461 of CP045904.1, forward strand.
AGCTTAAGATTATGTTGATATTTCTATGGATATTTTATTTAAAAACTAATACATATACCATGAATACTTTTATAATTGACTACTTAAGTACCGGCGTTTGACCGGGTTGACCAATGACGTCATTTTGAGGTCATTTGCTATGTTTTATGGGGTGGTCTACAATTTTTTTATAAAAAACCTCCGGAACATGCTTGAAGGCTTAATATGTTTCAGGGCCATATGTTCTTCCATAAATATAATAAAAAGATCATGACAATGATTAAGATACATTTTTTCTTAAATATTCACATTCTGAAATGATTTGTTTTATGTAAAAAGCTCCCATATCGTTTGCAAGCCTTATTATATGTATTAACAACGTTAGATTTATAGATAGACCCTCATAACATCAATAAATAATAACTTGTTGCGACAGTAATGACAAAAATATCCAAGATGATAAAAGTTTTTAAGGCAAGACCTTCTTCATGATTTGGAGCGGGACAAAAATCGACATTTCCAACTGTGCACTGGAAACCAGTTTCATGATGTTATAATTTTCATGAGTACATGTCAAATATTTTAATTCATAGAGCTTCTCCCTTCTCTTTCTTCATACATTCGGAGCGCGTTCAGCTGTGTCTCCTGTGAGAAAAAGGGGGATGAGTTTGCCGTATTCAAACTGGTTAATAAGATTGGTGAACCCAAGGTTGGGGCAATACAAAAACAAACATGTAGCAGTGTGATACTCAATGACGTCACTGGAGAACGATACTATCTATATTATATATATATTTATCAATCAATCTCTCTATCTATCTAAAAATAAATGTATATTATATATATATAATCGTGATCCAGTGACGTCATTGAGTTGTTATACTACTACATGCATTTTTTGTATTGCCCCGACCTTATTATACAGATGATTGGGTGAAACGGGGTGTTAATTTATGACGTCATATGGTGTCGGAATTTTTTTTTTGCGAGGGCTTCATTTTGCATTTCATAATTAAAACCACTTATGTTTAAAAAGTCTCCCTAGAGGTTACATTAGATTAATAAGTTAGAGCACCCCTAGGGAGCAAAAAGAACTAAACATTATAGCCAACTCCTATGCTATATACCTATATGTAGCATATATACTTATGAAATAATGCTTACAAATAAAACTTTTTTGTTTTTCATCCAATTTTAAAATTTCTTCACATTTGCATTAGTCTCCCCAATTGGGAACAACTATATTAACAAAATTGAAAAATGCCAAAAACAAACCCTTAAGTTTTTTGAAAAAATCAGTTATTTGGGTTTCTTAAAAAATATGAAACACTTGAGAATGATATTTATTTTATAGTTTGTTGTCAGACTTTTTAAGCTCCTTTTATAACTTAAGTTGAAATCTTTGAGTTCACCAGGAGCGAAGAAAAAAAAACTTTTCCCTTTTGACAGTTTTTATACCAAAACTCAAAAAATTCTAAACCAAAATTCATTTAAAAGAAACGAACTTATTAGAAATGCCAACTCTATAGGTACTATTTATAACTTGATGCGATCAACCCAACAGACAACCCACAGAAGGCCCCCAAAATTTAGGATTTCAAAAATATTCCGCTTCGTCCATGAAATTCGACCTAATATTCAATCCCGATTTGAGGCTCTTAATGACCTCGGATCCGGATACTGATAACATCAAAGTTGCTCCCTTTGTGAAGCTGAATATGATTGTGCAAAAATATTTTGCGAAAAAAACAGCAAATTAAAAAAATCCGGATCCCGCCCAAATATTGTCCCGGAAGCCGAAATATGACTTAACCAAACTAAGCTTATTTGCCAAGGCCTTCATTTCGTATGTTTTGTTTGAACTTTTTTTCGTATTAAAAAGTCACCCCAGAGGTTTTCTTGATTTCCCGACAGGCCGTTCCGTTTTCCGGGAAATTTCTTTGGACCCGATTGAAACCCTATTCTTGATATACTTTCAGAGTAGCTTTTTCGAAATGGGAAAGAATCAAAAGTTAAGGAAATGTCATAAATCCGGGTCGAGGAGTTTCTAGATCCGGATTTTTTTTTCGGATCAGGTTCTTTGGGTAGAGATGCAGATAACTTTTGGTATGCGTTCTGTCTCTAAAACATCTCACTTACGAACTATGGACAACCAAATTTTCCAAGCCTTTTTTAGGCCTTTGCAAGGCCGCTAGGCCTTAGTTGTATTTATACCAAAAGATGCTACGGCCAATGCCACAAAACATTTAATTACATTCCTGAGCCTTCTAACCATCAAAAATTCATTGCAAACCGCAAAACCCCTCACAGACACAAATCTGGTTTGATAGAATCTAACTTAGCCAAGAACCATCACAGTGTCCAAGAGCAATTGTTGCAAAATTTTCATCTAAACAGTCCATAGTTTGGCCGTGATAGCGGTCAAACACACACACAAACACACAAACACACAGTCTCTTTTATATATATAGATAA
>CP045904.1:18118014-18152094 GCA_013387185.1 Caligus rogercresseyi
TTCTTAGTGATAAAAGAAGACGGCATACAAGTTGAACAAAATCAGTCAACATTACGGGGTCGCACAACGAGTCAAAGTTTTAAAAATTTAGTAAAAATATAGTTTTCACAAATTTCTTGAAAATGGTGGGCGTTACAGACTTCAATAATACTATTAATTTAAAGGATATGTAATTTAATACCAGACGTATTTCTGATGTTTTTTACTACATATTATATACTATATAAACTATACAAACCAAATAAAAAACATTTTGAAAAGTTGTGTAAAACAAAGCGTTATGAACGTAGTATTTTTTTGTCTTATGGGGTTCGATAGAAATGCATCCCGACAGTATAAAAATAAGCATTATAGCATAATTATTTTTTTTTGCCTAACTGGTTAGATGGTTATTGCTCCAAATGAATGCAAATAAGCATTATTTCACCAAAATTAGTCACTCGAAACTAAAATCTTATCAATGAGGTAGACCACAATGACCATCACCCTCTCGGGATTCGAATTCCTGCGCCCCCAACATCGGAGTTGTGTGCTTACTCTGTACGCAAACGCTATCACAATCCCTCAATTTTTTAAAATTGGGGAAACCATTGTCTTTTATTTTTATTTATTGAATAATTGGTTCCCATTACTTGATAATTTATTATTGTAAAATATTAACTGCAACTAATGATATATTATGCGACTGTTTTATATACTTAAGCGATTAATATACTTATTCCATGAAGATTGTATTATATTCTTGGTATTTGAGATCAATTTTCCTTAGTTTTTCTTTTCCACAGGGCTATAAAAAGCCAATTTCGGAAATTGATCTCAATTTGGTCCTCTAAGGTGTCCATCTTAGCAAGACATTTGGATGCCCCACGTCAAGTGTAAGGAAGATGATTGAGCCCCTCATGACAACTTGGAATCTCTCTGCTGGAGTGTTTTAAAACCTCAAGATAATCTTTGTATAAACCGTTAAATTAATCAAATAGTGAAGCAAAATGTTTTTTTTAAATATGATAACTCACTTTCCCCTATCAGACCTTTGGTTCAAAATCTATTTATTTGTACATAAATAACTATATAAAATAATATGTCAGCACTGTCTCTTTCACGCTTTCTTACTACGGCAATCACAATCTGAGATGTCCACAAGGGCAACTCTGATTCTTTTTTAGTTTTTAGGAAATTATATACATTTTGTATTTGCGTATTAATAAGAATAATATAATTGTAGATTTGTCTTCGGAGCGGAATACCAAGGATAAGAGAGATTTTTTTATTCTTTGTTTAAATAGGAGTCATTCAGATATAGAATTAATATATTTTTTGTTCTTTCTATGTCTCTTCATCTAAGTATTTTGTGTTATCTCCTCTTCAAAAAACACACACTATAGTCACTCTCACACAATTTTAATTAGCACACACCCATGTATGTATGGTGTGTATATAGTATAATCCACACTTGAGCGAACTAATGATTGTTTTTAGAAAAAAATTAATGCTCAAAACCAAGTTTGTACTATGGCCCATTTGTGAGTCGTCTTTCTCTCTCTCTCTCTCTATCACGTACTGGAATAAGTAGAATAAAAATATGACCTTGGAATTATCATTAAAATAGGACGATACTTTGCCGCTTATTCTGAGCCTTTCAGGCCTTTCAATTTTATAAAATACCCGATTATTGCATTCATGTCCTGAAAATAACTTAATAATACTTGTACTGAGGAAGTAGGTTTGCACTTAGTTTATTTACTTCTTTTTTCATGACGTCATTAGGGTATTGGTTTCCTCCTATTTAGTCGACGGTTGAACGAGGAGTCGTTCTTCCTCTTGATTGAATGCTTTTTATTCGTCTTTATTCAGATAATAAATTATTGAGGTCGTGTTATGTTGTTTTGTATCTCTTTATATAACGGAAGAGACAAATTCAGGTCATGGTTTCGGATAGTCATCCCTCATGATTGAATGTTTAATAATAGTTTTGTTTATTTCGCAAGAAATGTATTTCATTATTGATGACCTGCTTTCATATCAACTTCAATGAGGGAAAAACATATTTCTAGGCGATAAAATGGTTTTATCATAAAAATACTCATTCAACAAATATCACATTTCGCCAAATAGGCCTATTCATACCAAATACTAAGAAACACTTGAATGGATATAATATAATAAATCATGATCTAATTACAAAGATATTCAATAACTTGTCTGTAATAGTCATTGGCCTCTCCACAGACCCTCAATCCAAGTATAATCCAATAAGTCTAAACCCCCATTGTTGTTTTGTTGTTAGCTTTAATTTATTACATCAGAGATTTTTTGGGTTGACGTACGAATAAAATTATTATCTTCTTTTTTTGCACACTGAATGAAACGTATAAGAGTTTATCTTAATAAATATGATAATGAATTGAATTAGTTTATTATTTCGAGGAATGACTAATCATAAACTATATCTTCTTTTTGCACACTGATGAAGCGTAAAGTTTATCTTAATAAAGATGATAAAGAATTTAATTAGTTTATTATTTCGAGGAATGACTGATATAAACTTCATTGTTGAAGCTCCATATCATTTGCAGTTAATGCGGGGATTAATTGAGCAATTCTTCGAATTCCAAAGTTTCTAGATTATGTGTTGGATGCATGATATATAGTTTTAACTTAGTCCGTTCGTCGACGACTTTAAAAAGCACACATAAAAACACGAAAAAAGAGACATACAGCACAGACAGAGAGATAGGGAGAGAGACTGACGCATAGAGGGAGAAAGAGATATCCAGCGGATCGACTGACGAATTCGTAGTAATATCAGTATTATCATTAAAAGCAGATCTTTGTTGCCTAGTAGGTACTGAGCCTCCTCATTCTAATTCAATATCTATGATTCTTAATCAATTCAACTATGTGTGTCGCTTACTACTAGACCTACATATTTACTAATGGTCTAACATAGCAAAAAGCTTGTTACCTCCGTCCGCCGAAGGAGGTATTGTTTTCACTGTGTTGTGTTTTGATTGTTAGTTTGTTAGTTTGTCAGCAGGATAACTCAAAAAGTACTGAACGGATTCAAATGAAACTTTGTGGAGTTGTTGAAATGCCAAAAGAAACAAGTGATTAAATTTTGGCATCTCTAAGGTGCTTTTTAATATGCAAATGAGCAAAATACTAATAATAATGAAATGGAGTCTCTATTCAGGGAGTAGGAAAGAACAAACGCTAAAAAAAATATTCATTGACGTATTATTGTTCATATATCAGCTCAGGACTATGTTAACCCAGTGGACGTAGCTTAAACTTCTTCCTCTTCTCGTCTCTGAGTGCTTTTTTAATATGCAAAATGAGCTAACAGAGAGGAAACAATGATTAGAGATAGAAAATCGGCGTGTGAAAGGGAGAATGTTTGAATGGGAATGTTGTGGGGATCGGCGGAGGTACACACTCTCTGAGTGTATGTATATGCCTCTATTTTAACCTATATTTCTACCGTGTTCTTAAAGTCTAAAGTTAGTTTCATCCACTCTCTTTTGCATTTTTTCAGGAAGAGAGACGAGGTTGCCAGCCTGTTGTGATATGACTTCTCCTCTGAGTTACTTTAAGGGATTTCTGAAAAGGGCAGAGCTTTGACTACCGAATGTAAATCGATATTTAGAACTGGAAGAAGTTGAACTTTGCAAATAAATAAACAACTCCAGAGCTAAAAGCGCATTTAATATCGGACAACGTATAACAAAAGACGGTTAAGCAAATAATTTGTTTGCTATTGCCTTCCATTTCTTTCTAAATCCGAGTGCATATATGATTAATATAATAATAACATGTATAAAAATTCAAATAATCTCTAAAAAAAATATCACAAATTAATTGTCTTTGTTTTAAATTGTCTGATACTAATACATATGAAGAAGTCACAGAGCAGATACATAAATAAATTTTTCTTTCTTTCTTATCTACCGTACCGATCGATATTCGGTAGATATATAACAAAATCTACCGGATACCAAATCGGCGGTACCGAATCCCAGCTCTGAAAAAGGGTATACTTTACTTTTTAGCTCAATGAGAAGAGTTACAAAATAAGGAGTACTCTTTTTGGAAGCACCTAATCTAGTATGGCAGAGAAACAGTTTCGCTAAAAGATGATGATATAATCTTTTTTTCAACAAATCCATGCAGAGGGTAAATTAAAAACTGCACATTTTGTGACCACGGCCTTCAAACATTCAATCCAAGTCTCAGGTTTTTATCCCCCTCCCACCCTTCCCATAATGCAGAAACATCTTAATCCTTTACTCCACGCGATATAAGTTTTTACTATCTTAAGATAGTAACACTATCTAAAAGGGGTGTGCAGTTCAGATAACACATCGAGGATTTACGAGATGCATTCAAATGATATTTGTAGCCATTGAAGAAAAAAACCTTTTTTCCATTCTTAATGTCGTATTACACGTGGGTGCCTTAGGTCTTGAGGTGTTGGAGAACCTTAAGTTTTTAAGTGTTTTGTCAAGACTGGTTTAATGTTTGGATTCAAGGATGAGGCCAAACAAAGTTTATAAACATAATCTCAATACAATAAAGCTAGATGCTGTAACTTTTAAAGAGAGGCCCTATAAGGTATCTTTGGTTATGTATATTCATTGTTGTATTTAAACGAATTTATTGGTCCTAGGATATAGAATAGAAAGTTTGGTCGATCTAAAATATTTTTTTTCCTTTTACGTGCCGAGCCCATACTATTTTATGGCGGCGGAGATCACTAAATTGTCCGTAGAATTTAACGATAATGCATACTATTAATAACTTATAATGGCAGAAGGATTAATATTTTCAAAGACTCCAAGGCTATTTTGATGGTCCCCCCTTTTTGCATTCTTGTTTTAAAAGGCATTGTGAAATAGTTATTATTAAAAATAGTCCGAACTAGGGCATATATACACTCAGAGAGTGCAAACCTCCGCCGTCACGGGGTCCTTATGAGCCTTCCGAGGCGGATTTTTCACACGACTGGGGCGGACGTAGAGGGACGGGGGAGGGTTCCACTCGACGGAAAGAATTCCGAAGAGGAAACTCTCCGGCACCCGATTTCACAGCAAAGCGACATCTATTGGTAGAGTAGGCTAACTTGAAATATTATTAGTATTTAGCTCATTTTGTATCTTAAAAGAAGCACTCAGAGATACCAAATTTAATCACTTGTTCCTTTTTCGAACAGCCCCAAAGTTTCATTCGAATCCGTTCGGTACTTTTTGAGTTATCCTGCTGACAAACAAACCAACCACCAACCAACCAACCAACAAACTAACAAACCAACAACGCAACGCCAGTGAAAACATACCTCCTTCGGCGGAGGTAATAACACAAACTTGGAAACTCTTGGCTGCTATATAAATGATTTTTTTTACCTATATGGTTCGCTAGAACTACATCCGACTAGATATACATAAGCATGCTAGCATGTAAATTAGTCTATCGAACATAGGATCTTATCAATGAGGTAGACCAAAAATGACCATCCCCTCTCGGGATTCGAACCTGCGCCCCCCCCCTCATTGAGAGTTGAACACGCCTTAACACAAATCTAGGATTTTTTTACGATCGTTTATCGGCGCGGCAGCTTGATACCAATAGTAGTGCATTATTTGAAGTACATTTAAGATGATCTACAGACATGATAGCACATACTGATTATATAAAGTATCTGCACAACCATTTGTTCAATTCGAGAAGGGGGGGGGGGGGGATTGAGGCAGAATCTCATTCAATGGGTGCTTTTTAAGGTGATCCTTACACGAAATGACAGTGGAAATAGGAAATATAAATGGTTGAGATGGAAAGAAGAGAGAGAGATGAAAAGAATACCTTAGTTATGCTGATTTTTTTTTAACACTTGAGCCGTCTACTTAAGAAGCATATAATAAGATTATGATAAATTATATGTATAGGAGGACGGCAAAGATAAAAACAACAAATGCTATACATTATGCGTGCAAAGTGTATCTCTGAAGCAATCTCCTTAACATGCTTGTATTAATTTAATGGAGGAATAATCGAATTATGTATATCCATTATATTTGAGTTGTGAAGAATGATCAGTGATTATTCTTCCTGAATAACTAGTATATAAGTAACCACCAATATGGCGGAAGACGAAGTCACGCTTTTTATTGACAGGATAATGAGTATGAAGATGTTTGTTTTGTTTTATATTCCTTCTGAGGTGATATAGGGGAACAAAGGGGCGTTGTAGATATCATTCACTGTCTTTTTGATGACAACATATTCCTTAAATAGATATTTATTGCTTTAAAACTATCCATTTTTTGAATTAAGTTTGATCTTATTTAAACAAACGGTTTTTCCCCCTCATTGATCGATGGTATAGTGCCCTTTTTGGTTATGTATACACATTGTTGTACTTATATAAATCCATTGTACTAGGATATTGAAAGTTAGGTAGATCTAAAATATTTTTACCTTTTACGTGCCGAGAGATCACTTTTGATGGTAGCGGAGATCACTAAATTTTCCATAGAATTTAACGATAAAGCAAACTATTTACTGAAAACTTATTGGGTAGAATCGTTGCAACTACTGACACTAAAATATGTATCTATCTTAAAAGTGTACTGGAGCCATTGTTTTCTAAAGCAATTGGGAAATATCCTTCTTTTGGGATCTCTTTCATAGTCGGACCCCACTTCTTTCTTGTTTTGCTTAGAGGTACAAGGCTTTATTTGAGTAAACACGGATGTCTTTGTGTAAGTAAACCCTGAGATTTCTGCGGCAGAAGACTCCTAAATATATCATATTCCCTGATGGGGGAAGCCTGTATTATGGATAAAGTGCTTTATCCTCCCTTTCTCTTTGCGCAAAGGGTAGAAAACGTGTATTCCCCTTCATGTATATAGGTATAAACTACTCTAAAGTAATATAATACAACATACCTTATTCCATGCAATATGACAAAATACAGAAGAAGGAAAAGCAAAAATAACATGGATGTCATAAATTATTCAGAGAGCAAACTGCTGCGCTTTGCAAAATATATACACATTCATATATGGATATAGATAGCATTGCTATCATATATACTTTTTATTAAGCCCGAAAAGCAGACAGCTTCCCAGTAAAGTGCGTCAATCAAAAGGCAACGAGTATGCAAAGTTTATATATATATATATATATATATATATATATATATATATATATATATATATATATATATATATATATAGGTATATATATATATATATATATATATTATATATAATATATATATATATGAAACTTTGCATACTCGTTGCCTTTGATTGACGCCCTTTACTGGGAAGCTGTCCGCTTTTCGGGCTTAAATAAAAAGTATATATAATAATATAATATAATATTTCAATATTATATATAGAGCTCCAGTTTTTATACTGATGTGGCACTTTTCTTCCTGAGTAGTGAAACTGTTATCCTGTATCATCTATCTGATATATATATATATATATATATATACAGGGAGTACACCAGGCGCGTAGCATCCAGTAATGCAGCCAATGCATATGCATTGGGGCCCGAGGGATGAGGGGCCCGAGCCAACGGGAGAAAAAGAAAGAAAAATAAGAAGGAAAGAGAAAAAAAATCGCCCAAAACTTATTTAAAAAAATTTTGCTTGAGCTGTGATAGGGCCCGTCCTACCTATTTGCATTGGGGCCCGTAGTCACTGCCCTACGCCACTGGAGTACACGTATAATCCGGACTAACTTTGATCGGTTATGTCGTCTTTGTTTTTTGAGATATTGCAACGCACATATGTACGTTACTGCGCTTGCATCCTATATATATGCCAAAAAAAAAACAGATTGAAAATCAGTAAACATTTAGCCATGGAAGAGGATTAAAGGCATGCGATGTTTGCTTCCTTCCGCGCCGGGAGGAGTCCTTCTTCATATTGTATACTAGTAACGGAGGCATCTGCAAAAGCTTTAGTGATATAATCAACGTCATGGAAATATATTATAACCATGGAGTCAAGAAAAAAACTCCCTACATTTAAACAAAGAAGGAATATAGAATTAATTTTTATGGGTCAAATTTACTGTATGAAAATTAAGACGTGAAAAGTAAACGTATTTAAAAATAACTTAAAAACATCAACATGAGTACCCTCTTTTTCTTTTTCCTTCTTGTAACTATAAAATAATCCTAGTAGGAGCTGTTATTTAAAAAATGGTTGGTGCGTCAGCACTTATGTTCATTTATTGGCTCTAAATATTATTTGACGAAAATTGGCAACAAACAAAAAAAGATCATAATTTGATCATAGCTAAGTTAAGTTAAATTAATTGTTTTCAAAATAAGTTTGCTTCATAACGAAACCTTTGAACGCAATTTGGGGGGGGGGAGGGGGGTAAGGGGATGGTCAAACAAAAATCTACTTTTCTATGGTCATTTAGTTTCTTATGACGCAACTTTCGCGGGGGTGAAAGTTTGATATCTTAGAATTAGGCTTCTATTATACCCCCTAATATATATATATATTTTTTTTTTATTAATGAAAACAATATATATGTATATATAGGTGTATGAATAAATATATATGTATAGATAGGCGTAGGAGACAGAGGGGAAAGGGGGCAACTGCCCCCCCCCCAAAAAAAAATTTCGGGTGAGTTCTCAAATTCGGGCAAACTGGTTGAGGTATTCGGGCATTTAAGTTTAAAAAAAAATATGAAATGATGAAAGCAACCGGATTTTGAATTATAACCAAATAAATATAATGTATTGAATAGTATGTAATTAATATAAAGATAATATTATTCTGCATAGCTTTCTTCATTCGATTATTTTTTCACCGATTGAACAGTTCTTGTTAAATTTCGGGCAAATTGAATGCTGCCCCCCCAAACCAAACATCTTCCCTACGCCTACGCCTATGTATACATATATATATATAAATATATATATATATAATAAATAATAAATATATATATATGCTTAAGATGTTTGGTTTGGGGGGGGGGGCAAAGGAAATTTGAAAATTTTGTTAGAATGGACAATAGTCGGAAGACTATCTCTGTTCCCACGCAGAATGAACACCTTTGTTATTGTTATTGTATATATATATATATAATAATAATACTATAATAATAACAAAGGTGTTCATTCTGCGCGGGAACAGAGATAGTCTTCCGACTATTGTCAATTCTAACAAAATTTTCAAATTTCCTTTTCTCTCTGTTCCCAGGGAAGTGACTTCAAGGCTTGGGCGTGAGGAGGAAGATATAATTACTTTCACTTGATCGATTCCTCTCGACTTATTTTTTTGTTCTTGTTCTTATAAGATAATTGAGGGTGCATTTTGTTTGGTGTATGATTCACAATGGACCTAGTCATATATACAGTAACAATAAACGCTAACAAGGGAAAGAGTATTTGTATGTGGGCCAACAGCAAGAAATCAAATATTTATGTAGGAATATTTCCTCATTTAAATGGAATTATTTTTTGATATAATATATCATATTAATTCAGAACAAAATTAACCTGCAGGAACCGAATTATTATTATTAAACAAAAATTGCACAGTGACAAATAAAACAACACATATAAATTAATCAAACACATGTCTTTTAACAAAACCTCCATATATTCGTAAGAGTTTTTTAAGGTCGTTCGCTGTTTTCTCGGAGAATGAGGGGAAGTAGCGTACCAAGTCTTCTGCGAACCTCCACTGGGAATCAATGCGTCCTGGAATCTTTATATCCAGTGCAGAATATCGTGCAGAAGCGGAAATTGAATAGATCTCAATTCCTCCGTTTCGATTGTTTTCCCCGACGCAAGGTGCTCTGCTACGTAGCTTCTAGAGCTTGATAGAGCAAACTCTATTGCTCTTGTTTTCTCCGACGCAGATCGCAGATTAGACGTGAGACCGAAAAGAAGAATGGGGGAAATATTTTTGTCGTCGATTCGATGCATGTTGAGGCTGATCAGGTCCCTCACGATTTTAAGAACAGGACTTTTCGAAAAGGCATGAATAATTGAGTTATAAAATTCGGCAACGTCTTTACACGGAGCCTTGAAATAAATACAGCCCGTGGATATTTGAAATTGGGCCGAAAAGCGTTTTTCATGGCTAAAAAAGCAGTTGACACTAAATAATAAAGCATGACATCACTTGCGGCCTTTGAGGAGTAAACATACAATTCAGAGATACGAATATGCTTCTTAAAAACTGAAATTCCTTCTTGTCAATAATCTATGTCATTATGGAATCCATTGAATGGATTCTTTCAATATAACTTATTCATAATATTTGATAAATCTATAGCTTTTACTCATGATAATATTGGATATTGTTTTGTTTCGTCATATCTGGCGATAAATGGAGCATCGCTCTGGCAAGTAGACGTATTAAAGAGAAGAATGTTTATTGGAGAGTTTAGGAGATTTACCATTTTGTAGTCCTTATGGATGGATCACTTTGTATTTGCTTTCAATTTAAAGAGTCACAAATGTACAGCGTATAAAAGATGAATATCCATGTCAAACCATCCGTGTCCATCAAAATAAAAGGAAGTAGGGGATACCAACAACAATAAATATATATATAAAGGGAGGAAGCCTCTCATTGGAGCATGGAAATATCATAAGAAGGATTTGATTGCTATGACTACCAACCCTTTTCCACTCCTTCCCTTTCATAGATTCCTTCTTTGAGAATGTCGACCCGGTTAGTGACACTCTATACATCATCTAATTAGTGTTGTCATTGAAGTACTCATCAACCATACATATATGTAAAGCTCCTTTGAGAGAGGCTGAGGGCTTATTGTGGGTAAACAAGATTGAGATCTATGCATATTTAAACTGGATAGTCAATAGGAAATATAAAAAATCATTGCATTCCTCAAGTGTTGTTGGTTGAGGTAAAGTCATATCTGAAATAGCTGAATAATTTTTGGAGGAAGTTCAAAAAATATCTATCTATCTATCTATCCATCTATCTATCTATCTATCTATCTATCTATCTATCTATCTATCTATCTATCTATCTATCTATCTATCTATCTATCTATCTATCTATCTATCTATCTATATCTATCTACTATCTATCTATCTATCTATCTATCTATCTATCTATCTATCTATCTATCTATCTATCTATCTACTATCTATCTATCTATCTACTCTATCTATCTATCTATCTATCTATCTATCTATCTATCTATCTATCTATCTATCTATCTATCTATCTATCTATCTATCTATCTATCTATCTATCTATCTATCTATCTATCTATCTATCTATCTATCTATCTATCTATCTATCTGTATATCTATCTATCTATCTATCTATCTATCTATCTATCTATCTATCTATCTATCTATCTATCTATCTATCTATCTATCTATCTATCTATCTATCTATTTATCTATTTATCTATCTATTTCTATCTATCTATCTATCCATCTATCTATCTATCTATCTATCTATCTATCTATCTATCTATCTATCTATCTATCTATCTATCTATCTATCTATCTATCTATATATATATATATATATATATATATATATATATATATATATATATATATATATATATATATATATATATATATATATATATATATATATATATCGATGGATAAAAAATATCCTAGGTTCGAGTGACTGATTTTAATGCTATATTGCTTATTTATATCCTGTCGCATGCAATTCTATTGAACCATATAGGCAAAAAGAAGTGGTGCGATAGCCGTGAGCGTTAAGGTGTGTTCAAATCTCAATGTTGGGGGCGCAGGTTCGAGTACTCCCGAGAGGGATGGTCATTTTAGTCAACTTCATTGATAAGATCCTAGGTTCGAGTGACTAATTGGATACTATAATGCTTATTTATATCCTGTCCCTGTCCTATATGTTAAAGCCATCAAATACACTTTTAAAACAAAAGAAAAAACCAGATTGTTTACAGGCAGTCTGAATTTGCTGCTAAGAAGACTCGACCCTTAACCCTAACCAGGCCGGGGTGGGGGCGGATTCCGCCCCCCCTCCGGTTTTTTATGGGATATTTTCGTGAAAAAAAATAATTACGCGCTAAAATTTTATGACTTTTAAGATTGAATTATTGCGCATCTTTTGATACCATTTTCGAAAAAATCGGACCTACCCCTACGGTGCGGCAGGTCATTTTGCGAACGTCCGCGCGGCAATTTCATTGATTGCATTAATTGGAAATATGCATAAATACCGACTAATTTGCATAATTAATTACTGTATGCAAATTAATTTTACCTGTTCTGTGACATGTATGATATATCAGTATGATACTATGATGTAATAATGCTAAAGATTGATGCTAGTGGCATTAATTTCTGTTATGTGTATGAAAGATCACATTTTTGATGCAAAATTTGCATATTTGAATAAATAACATGCATAATTAAAAAACCCTTTGTTCTATGGTGATGAAATTTCGTGTGGTTGTACATTAGTGGGAGACCTAGTTGTGTGCCAAATTTCACAAATTTTCGTCGCTCCGTTGCCGAGATCTGAGGGGGGGGTGGAATCCACCCCCCCCCGGCTATAGAGGAGCCAAAATAACCCGGCCTGGTTAGTGTTAAACAATGCAATACTCCGCCAGTTACTCGTCTCAATTGATGGGAAAAACAAGGAGAAGGGGATCTTTTGGCAAATCTCAACGAGAACTCCGAAGACATCTGGAACACGGCTCAGAGTGTCGCAAAAAAACGAGTTTAACTGATATATTCGAAAATATATTCATGTTTTTCTTATTTTAGTTATTGTTTATTATCTATTTTTTTTAAATCCCAATGGGAGATATACATTTATTCAATCACTCAACAAATTCATAATAATCAACAAAAAAATAACTACAAATTATACTATGACTAGAAGGAGAAAGAAAAGTAATTTTTGAAGTATGGTTTTAAAAAATATATGATTTATAAGAATTATAGTGTAATGCATCTTTAAAAATGTTTTTGAGATATGATATTCTTTTAAGGCCACCTCCGCTATCCTGTGGAAATTTGGTGGGTTTTGAACCTGGCCCTCGCCAGAACAGATTGGAATTTAGCGATGACTTTCGATGCCAGTCTCAGTTTAGGGTCCTAGTTAGAAAACCATACATTCATTATCTATTATTATTATCAAATATACTTTTATTTTATGTTAGTAGTAAAAAGCAAGTGTTGTTGTTGTATTACGTACCACTCAAATATATATCCGTAGGCGCACACACACACACACATATATATATATATATTTATATATATATATAAATATATACATATATATATATTTATATATATATCTTTGTATTATGATTAAAAGCATCAAATTTTCAGGTTGATTTTTGAATGAAGTCGTTAAATGAATTATATCAAATACAAAGAAGTCATTCATCATGCCGTCGTTCCAATACGCCAATTACCGACATAACCGACACATGTACATTAAAACATCGTGAGCTGAAGGTTCTTGATGTTTCAAAGCATGTACTTAATAGACCCTCCTAATCAGTCTAAACCAATCTCATTCTACATACAGTATTTCGCACAAGCATTTGATAAATGAATTATTATATAACGTGGACTTCATGTTACATAAGAGGCGTATAATTAACAACGAAATAAAAAGTGTTAGTGATGTATTTTCCGTACATAATACAATCAGTGTAAAAGTTTTCTACTTCAGTTCCATTTTTTTGTACATACATAGTTCATTATTTTGATCACCCCTTCGAAATACATATTTTGTATTTCACTAATTTGCCTCATTTTTCTGTGGAATAAATATTTGGAATATACAAGTAACTTTTTGAATAGCAAGCCATATTCTTGAACTAGATATTTGGACTATAAAAGTAATTTACAGAATAGCAAGCGATATTCTTATTGTTTCAGTTGTTATAATAATATTATATTTCACGCCTGCTTAAATTTTTCTAAAAGAAGAATTATAAAATATTTAATTTAATATAAACGTTCATGACAGGGAAAATGTTCACTCATCATTTTTCTTGTTCATCAAAGCGTCAGTTTTTCTTCCCGAAGAAAAAGTTACAATTTCTTCATTAAAACCCTATCGAATTTCATAGCTCAAGCTGATATCATTAATGGCAAAGAAATATATGCTAATTCATATATACTTGTCGATAATTTATATACAAGCTATCAAGATTCAGTATTTCACTATTTCAATTCCTAATATAACCATATACATGTGCACGTTGGCTGGAAACTTTTTTATCTTCGATAAATAAATCAACCATTTAGTGCATCGAAACCATAGCCGTTTTATTTTGAATGTATATTAATATTTTCTTTAGACTATAAGTTTAAATTTATATGTCCATATATGTTTAAAAAGTAGACTATAAATGTATTGACATATCTGATATTAGTCAAGTAGTCGTATATTTGCGCTGCATTTAAAAATTATGTCGTGGGTGAAGAAATAAACATGACATCTACCTAATAAGACAACATAATCCATTTATTGCATTGCAGGGATATGACCACTCACGCTTTCGGCCAATTCCTACAGCCAAAATAGAGACAACAAAATCTTACACAGTCGCTTAACGTAGCATCTTATTATTCTGCAGTCATTCAAAATCGCTAGATTCCCACTTCAATAAACATTAAATTGAAAACGCAGGTTTTTCCCCTGATTTTTTCATCATTATGATTAATCAAAAATATTTTATTATTGTTATCTTTATTATTTATTGCTTATCATATTGAACTTGGATCATTCCATTTATCAGGATTAAGTATGTATATTCACTTAATCCTACTTAAGGCTCTGACAAAGTAAAATTTATGAGTTGTATTTTTATGAAGTTATTCAAATAAATGCCCCCCCCACACTTCAATTTAATTCATTTATTTAATTCAGAGTAATTGACAACTCCTCAAGGATGCAAATGCATTAGGCTAAATACTTAATACCGAAGTCCTACTGGAAAAAAGGATACAAATTCTAAGGGAACTAAAGGGAACCTTTTTCTCGAGGGTGATTGGTGGAAAGAAAAAGAGAGCGAAAAAAGCAACATAGGAAGACCATATGCAATGGTCCTCATTTGACGTCACGTTAATTTATTTTATGCATTGGGATCTGAGCACATAGTATAACTAACCGGATCCTATTTCTTGAGCGTGATTGATGGAAAGAAAAAACGAGTGAATAATAAAAACAAAGAAACAAAGGTTGCGGGATAACATTGACCCGAGAAAAACATATGCAATTGTCCTCAAAGGACGTCACGTCAATTGATTTTATTCATTGTGATCTGACATAGAGATATTATCCAGTCGAAGATATATATCCAGTCGGATGTAATCTTATAGGCACAAAGAAATCTATCACCTCAACATGAAGAGACAAACGGGAAATCCTTTAGCGAAAGCAGATTCCTTCTATTTTCCACCAAGAACCCATAGAGATATATAGACATAGAGGGCTTATTGGATTCTTCAGAGGAATACGTATTTGTGACCGATATAAACAAATATTTATTTTCTCTACTATGAGATTACGATTACGTAGACAAAATTACTTTGCTTATATTGGACACAGAATACAGCTGAACGACGATGTTTCTCTGCTATTGAAGGGAATAAGCTCTCTATATCTGTATATCTCTATGGTATCTGAGTATCCAAAGAATATATGAAAAATATGTTAATTATTATGTGCTATAAATATAGCATATAAAATAATAGAATACACTAATAATAATCCTCCTTATTGTTATGCCTAATGACGATAACCTCATTGAGCATAAGAATCATGGCTTAGTAACTCTATTTTAATGTTCTTGGCACTGCGGCATTAATTAATTGAGATGTAAGGCCATAACTAAAGACTCATGGGGCTCATTGCCAGATTTTCATTGTACAATTCCTCTTCTTCGTATATGTTTTTTTTTGCAAAGAAGATAAAGGCATTTGGTCTACAAAGATATATTCCAAGGGGGTCTGCAGAGCAAAAAACTATATATAAAAGATATGCGATATGAAGCAAGAGCATTATAATTGTAGTCATATCATTATTGTCATGGAGGCGGATAGCACAAAAAATATTATAATAACATATAGAAACTAAATTTGTGGAATCCATTAAAGCAGTTTATTTGATAAGTGCTCATACATATACACAAATGTAATCAAATGGGCATATATATTTGCATTTTCATAACGGCTTCTTAGAAAAATGTAAATACTAACCTTCTATAATAATAAATGTGGTCATAACACGCTTATTTTTAATTAAAAAAACATAAATAAAATCAAGATTTTTATATGATTTTATTCGATTAGAGCTATTGCATGTAATATATATATGTAAATATAATTTAACATTACAGTTTAACATTAAGACCCTTAACTAAAGTTCAAACAGAATTAACCCACAAATACAATAAAGGGAGTGCAATAGCCGTGCATGTTAAGGCGTGTCCAACTCTCAATGTTGGGGGTGCAGGTTCGAATCCCGAGAGGGGATGGTCATTTTTGATCTACTTCATTGATAAGATCTTAGGTTCGATAAACTAAATTTAATGCTATAATGCTTATTTATATCCCATCGGATGCAATTCTATCGAACCATATAGGCAAAAAAAAAATAAAAAATAAAAATATATATATACAACTATTCAAAAGCAGTTATAGCAATCAATCTAAATATATCACGAAAAATAATAGTTGAGAAATACATATACTATAAAATACAACTTAAAGAACAAAACTGAATGTATGACGAATACAGTTCATAAAGTGTTATATTATAATTATAATTTAAATGTATGATTCAACATCAATGAAGATTTCTTTTCTGATTTTTCGGAAACATTTATATAGTCTTAATAGGCGTCTCAGATACCATAGGATAACCTTTGAGCCATTTGTGTAGAAGCGTAGTGTGTCTCCAGTGAATCTCCAACTCGTCCCCGAGAGATCAGGGATCTCTATTTTAGCTCAAACTAACACTTCAAATTAACAAAACCACTATAATAATTTAGCGTTTAAAATCTTAATATTTACTTTTAAAGGACCTACTGTTAGGTTAACCAACACAAAACCTGTATTCTTTCATATTTTTGTACCTTTATATATCCAATAGAAATAGTAATAAAAGTTTCAATTAATCTAATATTGTGGGAATCTCTCAAAAGAACTCTGTTATAGAACACCTCATATTTAAACCAACAATGTATCTTGTGAAATACATGTATTTCTGAATCAAACGAATTTCACACAAGTAGGTATCATCGGAATCAAACTTACAAGATAAGAGGCCCCTTCCATTTTGCGCCCAAAGTACTTTTTGTTATTAACTATTTATGAAATTATTGAAAATAACGATGATAGCTAATATAAAATAAGAACACCTTTATTATATTATACCATCGTGTTATCACTTCTTATGACAGGAAATGAATTCAAAGATTTTTTTAAGTAGCTGTTCCTTATATATATATATATATATATATATATATATATATATATATATATATATATATATATAGATATATATATAGATATATCTATATAAGAACACATTTATTATATTATACCATCGTGTTGTCACTTCTTATGACCGGAAATGAATGCAAAGAATTTTTAAGTAGCTGTTCCTTTTATATATATATATATAATACATATATATACAGGGTGGTAAGATCAAATCCGGCGTTTTTCTTCTCTCAACTTAAATACACATAAAATTTTAATTTATGTCAATTTTATTTATTTAGATATTAAAATGCTTGTACAGATGTGTAGATTCTGCTTATTTAATCCATCCGCCTTCTGCGTCGATGACGAGCTGGATCTGGCGCGGAAGGAGAGAGCAGGCCTTGGCCACCAGGGCCCTGTCCAACTTCCTGACCTGCTTCAATATGGAGTTGATCAGGGCGGCCTTGGTGTTGTGAGCCAGTCGGTTGGTGTGTCGCTCAAGGTAGCCCAGAAAAAATAGTCCATAGGATTCAAATTGGGGGAGCTAGAGGGCCGCATGTTCTTGTTTTTCTGCGTCAACAGCTGGCCAACCTTGAGTTTGTAGCTGTCACAACGCAAATCTTCATTCACACAGGCCAACAAAGTTACATCCAGCTCCTTGGCGACATCCCTGATGAACCTGGTGGGGTCGTGATCGAAGATGTCTGACACCCTCCTGATGAAATCGGGGGTCCTGGCCTTGCGTGCTTCTGGAGGGCCATAAGTCCCTGTCGACGACAGCACGAGGGTCCCTGGTATCCTTCAGCTGCTGCCTGAGCTCAGCAACCCTTCTTCTGTCGATCTCGAGCAGCTCAGAGACCTGGATGTTGCTGATGGTGTTGCCCTTTATACAAAGAATCTGGATAACGGCACAGCTGCGTTCTTGCTCGTTCCAGATGACAGGCTGTAGATTTCCATATGCAGCCCTGACGATGATAAAATTCAACTGAAATGATCTCTCATATGTGGCTGTCTGCTAAAAAATCAGCTGCGCGGATCGGATGACGTCATCCTTGTTAAGGATGTGCTGAAAACCCGCCAGATTTGATCTTACACCCTGTATATATACATATATATAAGGATATTTAATTGATTGTTTTTAAGATCACTAATCATAAGACAGAAGAAGTGAGACGGAGAGAGAGAAATACAGTGAGAGATAAAGAGAGAGAGGGGTTTGTTTTGATCTTTTTCCTTTTCTATATAAGATACTTATTATTATTATACTAAATTACATTATTCAGAAGAAAAAAGATAAGAAGACATGTTTTTATTATGTTCTTGTTGTAGTATGTTTGTCATGCTTATTTAAGCGGAGGGAATATTGTAAGTATTCTACATATAATAAACATTGTACTGAACTGAATGGGACTTTTCTCGAAGTGTTGTTATTCTTCTCTTTTTATTTTTATACTCCATGCTAAATTGTTGATAAGAGAGTTAAATGGTCTGAAAAATAGAGAATGGAAGAGTATTTTTTGTCTTTTTTTAGAACATAAAAAAAACCTGCGATGCCTTTTCCTATACAAACATGCCCTTTTGAATAGAAAATGTTTATGTTATCATGAGCTCGGATTTTAGTATCCTTAGCCTAATTTATATTCAATGGATTGCAATTCAAAAGTATATGTTAGTTGTTATAAAATGTTTGTTCTAAAGACAACCAACGAACCTTTGATAAAGCTTAATTTATTGCTTTGGCAGAATTAGTGAAATATCTAATTGCAAGTGCAAAATCTTTGTAAGTATGAGAAGCTTTCTTATAATATAAAATTATGTTTCGCGTATATTTTTACATTTGTTTAGTGTTTTAACAACTTTTTTGTTTAAAGAATAACGACGAAATGGACCTTGAAAGCAAGTGAACAGCTGTCTTCAAGTTGTTTGACTCTGGCTAGTCCCACAAGTCTATCATGAACATCCTCGAGGTATCTTCATCAGGTGTAACAAAAAAGTGATAAAAGAGATGGACAAAGCCACAAGGAAGGAAGCAATCAGTGAGGACATCAAGGCAACCAAGGTCATCTGCCAGGAACATGCTTGTACCCCAGGCTGCTCCAGGAATAAGATGGTTCAGGAGTATAATGTGTCTGTGAGGACCATCGGAAGGGTAGTCAAAACTGACCAGGGTATGAAGCTGTTCAAGTACAGGACGGTACAGCAGATACTAAACGAGGTCACTAGGGACAAGAGGAAGGACAGATCAAAGTTGCTGCTCATATGGTACCCAGACAACCCTATTGTCGGAGTGTTTTTTCTGATAATAAACTTATCAATCCTCAGTTCAATCTTCAGAATGATCGTAAATTGTGTATGCCTCCAAGATTCAGAAAATACTAGAAACGTCTATCAGATGCAGACGCCAACACATGTGATGGTCTGGGGGCAATGGACTCTATTGTTGTGTCGGTCCCAATGTATTCGGTCCGGTCCAGTCCATTCTTAGGACCGGTCCTATCGGTCTTTAGGACTGTCAGTCCATGGGATCAGTCCTTGGGATCGGTCCTTCAGATCGTCTTTTTTCAGTCCTTTAATCTTCCATAAAAGGTTGAAATAGTGTCTATTTAATACGTTTTAACTTCTAATATTAAAGGTAATATATATATTATAACTTGGCGTTAATTCAATACACCAAAGAGTTTAGTTATATTGGTATTAGATAATTGGAAACATTTTTACTCATCATATACGCTTTTCAGTATAAAATCGTCGGTCATTACTCATTCAATATTTCTGTAAAAATATCTAATACCCGTTCGTTTTAACCGCTATATGTTCATTTTTGGTATTGCCATCAAGCATCAACGATATATTGTTTTAATAATAATAACCATGTATAATAATTACTAAAAAAAAAGAAAAAAAATATACATGTCATCAACTATTTGAAGATGTTACTTTCCTCAAATAAAGGATTCCCCTTTTTCATTGCATTAATAGATGCTTACATCATGACGTGTCTATGATGTCATATCGAAAAAAGTTTTCTTTTTTAAGGATTAACAAAAAGAACTGGATCGGACTGGACTGCAGTCCTCGGTCCTAGATAAGGACCAACATACCACGTGTGGCCTAGATTCTAGAAGGTATTAAGATCAATAGGACCGTGTAATTGGATTTCCTGAAGACCATAGTATTCCTGTGGATCTATTTGGATCACTTTTGGAATAAGGAACAGTAACTATCCGGGCTGGGTTTGTTATCCATAAAACCCAGTTAGTGGTTTTTTAGGGGGTGCAATTCAAATGCTTTCTCATTTTTCCTACGGAAGATCGAGTAGCATTATGGGTGTTTCACTGGCCGAAAAAATGTCTTTGGGAGACAAAAAAACGTATGGGAAAGAAAATATTTAATTTGTTTCATAAGCCAACGGGCAACTTTTTTTCAATTGTGTGATTTTCTTCTATTTATTTATGCACATAAAACGTTTAGTTAATACGTTAAGAGTGAAGTATTATTTCTGTCGTCATATCATGTAACATTTATACGTCTACTTGATAATTTAGATATGTTAATTCGTGGATATTTCTCCAATTCTTTCAATCTTAGTAGTTGATTTACTATGTTCATTTTTCTGAAATCGTAAATACTATTTTGAAATTCTTGTTTGCAATTTTAATGTATACCGATCTAAATGTCTCCTGTACCCAACATACCCCCGTACTATCGATTGATACGACAAACAATTCTGTTATATTTTATATAAGTTTTAGATACGATATATTATATTGCCTCTTTTTATTCAAAAACCTGGGTATTTAAAAACCCACCCGGGCTGATTTTTATTACAAGACCCGCTTATTTTAACAACCCTGACTGAGAATGCATGGTACAAGATTCCCGAGGAGATTGTGTGTAACAGCTGCACGAGTGGGGTCAGTGATTTAGAGCTGTAGTTTATTTTTTGGCCCAATGGGTATATATTATAACCAAAATTTCATCTCATACATTCATTTTTTCTCTAACAACATAAACAAAGACATCACTTCAAACAATTTAAAAATTAGTGTAAAAAAAAACCTATTATCGCATTTAAGAAATTTTTATAATTCAAACCAGGTATTAAAATATCAAATGGTAATTGGTAAAATGCCTGATTAGTTGACGTCATTAAGAGTACGCATTTTATATACAATGAATAGGATTTTTGTAATGACTTCACTAACGGTTGTATGAAATCGTTCTTCGATAATACCGCGTACAGCTTCGTATGTGACTTTTAAGCCTGGACAATTCCATACTAAGTGGTCTCTGGATTCTCTTTGCAAAAGAAGCCGTTTTGTCGTGCGTCGTTGACGAATTTTGCCACTACTTTTAACGAGCACGTGAGTGCACGATACTTAAATCATTTTTCAGCTGACGTTAATAAATTCCTTCTCACCGCTACAGTGCATTCACATGTACACCTTTCGATTAAGTACTTTTTTCGTAAGGAACTAAGGTAGTGACAATTGATGCCTTTCCGAGATCCATTTTGACACTACTGATAACTTCAACCGAAAGGATAGAAGTGGCGGTTGAATGGCGTTTGACTTGCCAAGATGGCTTAACATGAACTTTTAAACAAATTGGTTAATTAAGAGGAGGAGCTCATAACGTCGCCAGCTATTTGAGCGTTCAGTGCTATAGTTCATGCAAATGCTGGACACTTGGAATCATTTTGTAATAAATACTTTTAAAGTAAAAAAATACAAATAATAGATTTTCAAATGAAACGAGCAAGCATTTTCTCTTTGAGTGTAACACCATTAAAAGAAATATGGGATATGGTTTTTCAAAAAATTATATGAAGTTTGGCCAGTTTTAACCACGAAAGGAATTTGTTTTATTTACAATGGCCCTGATAACACGGAAATAAATTTTATTGTTAAACTAAAATACAGATTTTACTTTATAAAATAAGAAGCATAAAATCCCCCCTATCGAAAAATGTTTTAAATAGTAAATAGAATTGTTGATGATGTTTGATTTTGTTTTGTTTAATATTAGTTGTGTAAAATTTTATGTTTGTACGTGTGTTGACTGAGTTATTGTTTTTATGTTTGGTAACATTCAAGAATAAATGTTGTACGAAGGTACAAAAAAAAAAAAAATGGAAGGAAAAGGCAGACTACCGTTTTCTTTGACCAAAGGACGAATCGTCTTGATTCCTAAAAAGGGGGATGGAACGGACTTTAGCCATTGGAGGCCTATCACGATTTTAAATCAAACATACCGTGTTTTAATCAGGCGTCCTTGCTCAACAAATGCAGACAATTCTAAATAGAAAAATTGGTTGTCACCAAAAGGGTTTTCTCAAGGATCGCCAAATCTATGATATTTCCCGCAATGCCCAAGCCTGCATTGACTCTACAAAAAAGAGAGGTAAATTCGCAGCAATTATTGCTGTAGACTTCTCAAAAGCGTTTGACTCGATATATCATAGCCAAGTCCTGAGAGCAGTACGGAGACTTCTGCCTCGGAAGTTCTTCAATCCCGTGCGAGCGCTATTGTTTAATGGTTCCTCATCCCTGTCCTTGGACGGCCTGGAAAGTAGTCCGATAACATAGGAAGAGGTTGTAGGCAGGGCTGTCCATCGGCTCCTTTGTTATTCATCGCAGCAATTGAAGAGTTCGCCCTGAAAATCTTAAAAAATTTGGAGGCTTTGGCATTAATATCGAGGGTTCGCCTCATATTTTGGATATATATGCTGATGATATTACCATTTCAGTAGAAGCCAACTCTGAGCCTCAACTGGTGAAAAGAATTGAAATTATTTTAAATTTTTTCACTAAGTTCGAAAAAATCTCTGGACTTTCCGTTAACAGAGCTAAAACTGCAATTCTCCCCATTGGTTCTTGGTTTCCATCTCAGGATCTTAGGATTCACTCTTGTTTAGTAAAGTCGAGAATAGAGATTTTGGGCATTCATTGGAATAGGTGGGGTATTGATGAAAGGAACTGGAACAGCTTAAACCGTCTAGTTCTTCAAAAAACCAAAATGTGGAGATTCTTCAACCTTCAAAAGAGAATTGATTTGTACAACTCAAAGGTTATTCCTTTGGTGTTGTATAGAGCATTCTCCTCCCCCTTTTTTGCCGAAAAGGCAATCATGAACGAAGATAAGTGGCTTGGATCATTATTTCATAGTTCTTACATTAAGCCTTAAAAAGAAAGAGAATCCACTTAGGGGGGAACATAGTACAACTTTCCCTTATAATTCCCAACATGTACTTAAAACTCTTCCGAAATTTATTCCAAAACCCTCTTGTAGAGTGGCGCAGATCGGTTTCATTGAGCAATGTTTGCACTTGGATTTTGTTTGGGTCTGAGCTAACAAATCGTCAAACCAGTTCTCTTTCACAGGTCTGGGGCTGTGCCCAAAGAATTTTATGGAGAAATGTTCCTGTGTTTGAAGGAAACTGCATTACCGATATAATCAAGTGCAATTCGGGCAAAAAATATTTCTTCAGGAAACTGAATTGTCCCGAAGTCCTCGAGGAGATGGCCATAAAAAGTAACATATTATCATTACACGATGTGACTCCTGTGGGTCCTTTTCGTGATGGCAGGTTTTTATTTCCTTTATCAAGAGCTGCTCTCGATTATCAGGTACTCAGACCCTGGTACCTTAAAATGACTTCTCCCATTCGTTCCGGTTCTGAAGAAAGTTTGAACATTTGTCAAAAATACGTTGACCTCCTCAAACTTCCAGTTTGTTGGAAAACTAGGATTCTTAATCTCTTATAGGGATTGCTGAGGGGACAAAGTTTACGGCTCAGCTGCAGATATCCGCTGATCTCACTCGTTTTATACTTCCATGCAAAGATTGTGGTAAAATTTATAACACTACTTTGCATGCCTTTGTAGATTGTCATTCAGTATCCATCCTAAAACAATTCATCAGTTTGAATGTCAAAGGACTTCATACCCCAGATACAAACAATTTTTGCAAAGCCATCGTCCTCTTTGGTCTTGGCAGATCTCTCTCTGCAAAATCTAGAGCAATAAACAGCACTCTCTTAAATGCCAAAGCTCTTATAGCTAAGAGGTTAGCATCTCACTCTCCTATCAGTCCGTGGGAGGTAAGGGCAATTATTCTAGCGGCTGCGGCGTTGGACCTCAAGATCCCCTCTGTCACCGATGGAAAGTGGAGTTGGGCTGGTGATGTAATTCGCTACTTCCCTTCGTGTTCCCTGCCTTATGGAAAAATTATTAAAAAACTTTTACGCCATTTCAAGCATTTAAAATAGACCGTTTTTATCGTTAATTTATGTTTTGTTTTAGATTGTCAAGTTGTTTAATTATAATTGTATTTTAGTGTTCGTTCATATTTGATGTTAAAATTTTAAACTAAAATGTTTAATTATGTTTTTACGCATTAACATCTTTTTATATACATTCTGTTTTTTTATGCTTGTATATATTTTTATGAACTGTGGAATAATAAAAAATAAAAATAGATTTCTAATTTAAGTATATTGGAAGCTATTGCGTCAATTCCATGTTTCAACAATTCGTATATTATATTATTTTTTGCCTATTTGTTCGATAGAATACATCCGATAGGATATAAATAAGCCTTATAGCATTAAAACTATCACTCGAACCTAG
The DNA here is from genome assembly GCA_013387185.1 of Caligus rogercresseyi. Lineage (NCBI taxonomy): Eukaryota > Metazoa > Arthropoda > Copepoda > Siphonostomatoida > Caligidae > Caligus > Caligus rogercresseyi. The sequence continues at coordinate 18,143,118 of CP045904.1, forward strand.
AATCCTATCAATGAGGTAAGACCAAAATGACAATTCCCTCTCGGATTCGAACCTGATACCCCTAAAATTGAGTTTGAACACGCCTTAGCACGCACGGCTATCGAGCTCCCTTTTTCAACAATTTTACTTCATATGGTTTTATCAGGTCAATATCGAGATACATGAATCGGTATCAATGACCTAATGGGTCGATATTCGATGTAATAAAACCATCCCAACATAAATATCGAGCATAGGTCGAATTATCTAATAATAAAACAAGGAACCTAAAAAAATGAAAAAATAAACTAATAAATTATGATGAACATTATAAAGATGAAAACATAAAAATTGTAAGTTCTATCGAACCATAAAAAACTAAGGGAGTGCAATAACTCAGTGCGTAAAGTATGTTCAACTCTTAATAATGTTGGGGGACCAGATTCGAATACTCCAAAGGGAAGGGTCGATTTTGGTCAACCGTATTAATAAGATCCTAGGTTCGATGGACTAATTTTAACACTATAATGGATATTTATATCAATCAGATGCAATTATCGAGTCAAATAGGCAAAAAAGTAGCTAAGCAAATTTGTGTTCAAGAATTGGAAAATTGTAATAAGAATAAATGTCTAATAATTTGTTTTAAGCTTTAATTATGAAAGAAAATACAAAGATACTTAAACAACTGACGGCCTTACTTTTGTGTTATTTACACATTTCATTCAATGCTGAAGTAAAGAGTCAGCTGACCTTTCCAATTTCAATCCTTAAAAAAATAAGCAAACCTCGATGCTTACATTCTAAGCCATTGGCACACTCGCATTCTTAACAGAACACACGGCTGTGGATGATTTTAATACCGACTTGACATAGAAAGCGAAAAAAACTGAAAACATAGAGACATCTCTGGCCTCTCTTTATATAGTATCACAAACCTCTCCCTTTTTCAAAACAAAGCTGTTATTATTATTATTGCGTTACATTAAACAGCTTGAGTTATTTACTCTAGAGGAGGAACCTTGATACGGAGTTCCCCCCCTGTGCCGGAGTCACTTATTCGACAGGATTCCTGGACAAGAGGAACTCCATCGTCTCTTGTCGGGACTGAATTGTTCTTATAGGAAGTAGTTCAATGCCTCCCTCGTCACGGAAGGCTCTCTAGGCTTCCTCTCAAAGCTTATTAATTCTCTTAGCATTTTCTGGCCGATTTGACGACGAAAGTGAAGGAGGAAGACAGTAAGACCGCCCCTCATAATTCATCTACATAGAATGAAGTTATGAAAAAGGGAGAGGTTTGTGATACTATAATAAAAGAGAGGCAGAGAGATGTCTCTATGTTTTCAGTTTTTTTCTCTTTCTATGTCAAGTCGGTATTAAAATCATCCATAGCCGAACACACCTCATAACTTAGTTCAATAAACTTCCAACTTCTAAAAAATGAGCGGTAAAAAGACCCCTTATGTTACGTATTTCCTAACTTGATTTCTCTCCTCTAATGACTCTATGAATTGAATTTCCAAACCAATATGTAATTAGGCTCTTCAAATGATTATATAATAATAATAAGTCATACAATAACGCTGAAAGAGCCACTTGTGTGTCATTGTGTTTTTGAGATTGTAACAAATATTTGTTATCCATTAATTATGTAACTCTGCTGTAGTTATGATATAATTTTCCTCCCAACATGAAAATTATTCTTTTTACTTAATTGCTTTTCCTTTATAATATTTAAATAGTTACTCATATAATGAAAAATAATTATAAAAAGAGAATTTGTTCTTCAGAGTAATATAAATCAACATTTACTTTATAGTAAAAGTTCCTTTAAAAAATATAAATATCCATTAAAGTTTGAAATATATATATATAATAATATATATTCAATTATTATTAAAATAACAATATAAATAAATAAAAAATATATAATCTATTATATAGATATATATATATATCATATAAGATGGAAATCTAGTAGAGTCGTTGACTCTCTGGATCACGATCGTATCCTCTCATAGAGATAAAATATATAGAGAGCTGATGTTTTGGAACTCCAATATATCATAGTTATAAGCCAAAGAGCTCAAGGAACCTGAGGGTCCATGGGTCTTGGATTTGGAACCCAATATATCATAGTTGTAATCGGGGAACCCAATATATCATCGTTGTAACCAACAGAACCTTAGATCCATGGTTGGTGGTGTTCAAAACCCACACTCGAAAAAGTATGGGCCGGGCTGGATCCCCAATGCTTGTTGAGATTGCAAAGTTAATTGTCATGATGTATTTTACATTAAAGCGTTAAAGTAAAGTTGCGCATGCAAGGAAAAAGTACACAACAAAAAATGGCCAGAATTTTGGTTATTTTTCTTTAACATAAGATGTCGCAGTCATGAAATTAGGTCAAACCCCTATTTAAACCGGTTAAGGGGATAAGTTTGATGATCTGTAATATATCAATCACTACAACGTCTCCAAACCATAGAGATATAAAGAGCTTATTCCCTTCAATAGCAGAGAAACAGCGTTCTGTTGTTTCTGTGTGTTCAAAATAAACAAAGTAATTTATACTATATCATCTAAGTTGATCATAGACATAGATTCTATCTCTATGATCAGCTTACGAGGACGTAGTATAAATTACTTTGTTCATAGTGGACACACAGAATACAGCTGACGATGTTTTCTCTGCTATTGAAGCTCTCTATATCTTTATATCTCTATGATCCTCTCCTATGGAGTGACTACGATCGTGATCTATATCAGAAGATTCAACGACTCATCTAGAATTGATCAGGAATGTTATCTCTTACGGGAGGGATGACGGCTTAAATATAGAGATAGTATGACGATGTTATTCAAACTATTTTTATCATGTCTGATTTTTCTCAGATGAGTAAGAATTTAATATTCTATAGGTCGTTGATATAGGTGCAAGGTTGTAAAAAAATATGTCTCATTGAGCACACAAGTGAAATAATTTCCACCCAATATTGAATAAAAATTACAAAAGAATTTCCCATAATTATGTCGTCATCTCTCCTAGAAGGATAAAGGATGGTAATTTCTACCAGGAGAGTCCACGATTCTACTGGATCTCCATCTCTGCTGCAATATTATATATTTATATATATATATATATATATATATATATATATATAGATTAGCTACTTCCCAGTCGAAAGTCTAATCCTCGCCCTCAGCTATCAAATTTTTCATTGATTCAACTTTTGAGTTGATGCAATTGTATCAAATAAGTAAACTTTATTATAATATATATATATATATATATTTATATTAGGGCTTTACTTCATTTGTAACAGAAGATACAAGTAAAAAAGGGCAGTACAATTGTGTCAAAATAATACATTAAATAAACATTATAGTTTAAAATTAGACTACTACCCAGAAGACCTAGCTACAATAAGGACACAACAAAGCGTTAAAAAAGTTTCACAATATACATATACTAATTTTGTTGACACGTTACAAGACTAATATAAAATAACATTTAAACAAAAAAAACAATAATTTAAAACTTTCGGTTGAATAGTAAAAATACTATTTAACAATTTTCTTTAGATGGCTAAAATATCTGTAGGAGTTCAGCCAACTGAAATTCACCAAGTCGATGGCGTAGTTCCATGAAGACCCGCTTGTGCTCGGGGATTTTGAGTCAAAAATGATATTTTTTATTATTGCCCTTATTTGGTGAGAAGAAAATGATCATTATGCTATAGCCATCGATCACTCGTCAGTGATAGGCCGACATTCACTAAAGCTGATGAGGTGACTACATTAAGTAAGGTATACAAAGTTATTATTATTTAAAAAATGTCTCCAAAATGATAGAGCTAAAGATGCTAATTGCTTAATATTTCAATCTATGGTTACAGATATATCTATATAACACTTACGATTGTCCGAATTAATACGGAAATAAATAAATGATTGGTCCTTTTATTCTTCAGGGCAGTAAATATGAACTACAATGTTCATTTATGTATTTTCGCAACTGCCTGAATAGTTTTACTCTGTTTCTGTATATAATTTTAGTGTATTTATTTTACACTGTATAAAATTTTGCAGTCAACCGAATAAAATGTTTTTAACCGTTTAGAAAAAAAAAATACGGAAATAAATCTTGTTGGTCCTTGGCACAAACAAAAGAGATAATAATAACGTCATTCTATGAATCAAAACAGTATCTTCTCATCCATGTCCTTTACGAAAACTGGAATGGCCTCCTTTAAATCACTTAAAAAACATTAATTGATAAAAGTAACTTCTTCTACTCACGTAAATATTGGTTATTCTGCATCATTATAACTGACGATAAATGTGACATCGCTCCGAAGTAAGGCATGGAAAATATAAATAGTTATTGATTGACAAACTTAGTTTCTTGGGCGAGTTTGCACAAAACACTAATTAATTATTTTTTTATTTTTTTAACCTATATGGTTCAATAGAATTGCATCCGACAGGATATAATAAACATTATAGCGAATAATTAGTCACTCGAAGCTAGGATATTATCAATGGGTAGCGGAGCAAAAGGACCATCCCCTCTCGAGGGATTCAAACCTGCCACCCCCAAGATGGAGTTGAACACGCCTTAACGCTCACGGCCTTCGCTCTCCCTTCAATTTTTGATTAATTAAAAAACTATCTGTCATAGAACTCTAATTACCAACTGGTGGTTTGCCATCCCTGTCTTATAACATACCTCGTACTCCGTACCGAAAAGGAACAGAAGAACCTTTATACATTTGTCTAATTTATTTGCAGAGCCATCATTAGATGATGCACTTTGTGTTTGAGTCATTAAGCGTAGTAAAAGTAGAGCAAAGAATCCCTTGCAAATTCTTACATTGTATTATTTTGTCCCGTAATTAATCGTCTCCTCCTCCTATTTACATTTATATTTTGATTACAGCCATCCCCCTTCTTCGATCTATTGATTAAAAAGCATAATAATAATAACAACGCAGAAGAAAAGGTACATTTATCTTACTTTTCAAATGCTTTAAGGAATTTTTTTTTGATACTGATGACTTCTTTGGTACTTATAATCCTCTTAAGATTTTTCTTTCTTGATGCACTTAAAGACTGCTCCAAATATGTCTTGAATTTGAAGATTTTTTTTTGCCAAGTTTTTTCTTTTGCATTCAAATAAATGATACCTCTCACGTAATTGATGACAGTCGATATGTCAAAGAGGATCTTCGTTATATAGAGAAGCTTATATGAATGTACATATATATATATATACCTAGATACTAGAGTGTACTTTAATGGGGATTAAAGTATATATCTATTTAATGTTGAGGATTTTGAAATGTATCATCACGGGGCAAGGGATTTGTGAGGCCCGCAGCACTATAATTAGACAGTTTTTGGTTTTAATAAGGATCATAGGCTTGATATAGGTATAAATATATAAATAAAATGATTGTTATTAAAATACTCCGTCTCTGTAAAAATATTTCTAAAAGTTAAATATTTTCCTTTAATTTTCTCTTCGCATTTGTAAAAAAATATAACGATCCTATGATATATATGTATGTATATATATATATATACTTCGCCCCTTCGACATCTCGCAGTTCTTTTACTACGAGACGATTGCTTGGCTCCCGTTTTTAAAGATTTGAGGTTGAAAACTGGTAAATCTTCTGAACAAAGCAAGATGGTGGCAGCCAAAAAATGGTCCGGCGCGTACATGTATTCAGACGCACGTACGACAACGAGGCAAAATGCGGTAGGTTTAAAAAAGCAGGTTGATGTCAAATCTCTCTAAATTCAATATTATCAACATCGCGACCCTATATCTATCGCGGTGGTCGTGGAATGGATTCGGGCCGTCGCGACTTTGCAGAGGAACGACTGTATATGTATATATATATTGGTTGTTCTTATTTATTAAACGTTTGAAATGTTAATGACAAACTTCTTTTCTGGTTCTTATTATGAACAAGGACGACATGCAAAATTGAAACAAAATCAGGGCAACGCATTCACTGTTCAAACGAGCTCCAAGTTTTTTAATTTTTTAAATTTCTAATTTATTATTTTTCACATTTTGCATGGCTAATATGTTTTTATACCTATTATCGATTTACTACACATTAATTGCATTTACACTAAGATTTTATTATGAATGCTCTTTTCTTCATTGAAAAACTGTATCAAATAAACTAAATGAAGGATAATTACTTGAGGAGTCAGAAGATACTTAAACCAGGTTTTACCATTTGTGGAGAGGAGTTTCCATACGATTCTTTTGTGACAAGTTAAGGTTATTTGAGGAGGAGCATAGATCGAGATGGGTTGAGTATTTTTAATGCTATATTTATCGTCATATCAAAACAATCATATCAGGGTTGTGGGCGTCGAGTTGCAAACATCCGATGAGATTGAGTTCCTTGGGGTCAAGTTCGACTCAGACTTCCACCACCGCACCCCACAATGCCTACGTGGTAAAGGCAGCAAAAAAACGGGCAGCACTCATCTCAAGGTTGGCCGTTCATATTCCGAGAGGAAAATACCTTCGGCAACTGGCCAGGGGGCTTATGGTTGGTAAGCTCTCGTATGCAGCCGCGGTCGTGACGACACCTAGGTTGATAAGAATAAGGAGCCGGATGCCGCACACAGGGCCGTCCAGGTCGCCATCAATGACGTGGCAAGGAGCATCGCCGGTTGCAGAGACGGGACCACATTCGGATCGAGGATCTCCTTAGTATTGCAAAATTCCCTCCTCACGAGATAACTGTCATGGCTGGGCAGTACAGACTGGAAGTGCTTTCACTCAACGATGGGGGATGTGGTGCCAGAAACCCATCGGCGATCTCGTCTTCCCAACCCCAAAGAGACCGACGAGGTCTACGACTTCGGGGCGTGTCCATTAAGGGGCGGCACAGACACATTTGCGTCCCACGCAGTGTCTGTGTGGAACAATTTTGAGTCCCTGAGGTCGGCCAGGACAATAGCTGCGGCAAGGGACGTAGCCAGGACCATTGGCCACAGTACCCCAATTTAGGGGGACTTATTTATTTATTTTAGTATTTTTAATTTATACGTAATTTTAATATTATATATATGTTGGGACTTTATCGTATAGACATGCTGATCCACATCTTCCCTTACTTTGTTGTTATTGTTACAAGAAAAGAATATACTCAGTAGTCTCTAGAACTTCTTCCTCTTTGCGTCTTTACATTGGTGACCCCGTGTTTTTGAACATGCCCCGAAAAGAAAGTTCCCCCACTTCTAAAAGAAGAATCCAAAAAAATGGAGGAGTCAAACTTGACTATGGCCGTCGCGGAACTTCGTCTTCCAAGATTTGCGTCATCGGACGTCGAGAGTTGGTTCCGGCGGATCGAATTGGATTTCGCTTTGAGAGGCATACATAACTCTAGGGCGAAATATAGCCTTATGGCCTCAGCATTGCCGGGCGAGGTTTTCAAAATTATCCCTATGGATGAAGAACATCTTATTACGAAGGGGCAAAAAGGGCCATAATTTTTAGATATGGTCTCTCTCCGTCTAAAAGGGTAAGAAAATTAGCTGACCTCATAGTTGATTCTTCTTCTCTATCCGCCATGGAGGTCAAAGACGAAGTGGAGCGTCTCCTCGATGAGGAGTACTTAGTGGATTTACGTCAGGGCTTAATAAAAGAAGTCCTGATAAGGAATGCTCCAAAGGAGCAACAACCATATCTAAGAGCCCAATCAAATCTTCCTAAGGAAAACTTGGTCGAAATGTGCGCGGCTGCGAAGGAAGTATCGGCGGCTACGATTTCGATCATCGATACTCCTGCTACAGCTTCCATAGTCGCACCTTTGATTAAGGAGGAGCGTGACGGATCTTCAACTGTCCCTCCAAAGCCTGCAAAGAAAAGAAGAAGAATATGTTACTACCATGAAAAGTTTGGATTGAAAGCAACTGTATGTTCAGGATCTGATTGTCATTTTCATTCTCTAATTCAAAAAAAACTAAGTTACCCTCGGTTGCATGGAACCGAGGCAATAAATAAAACATCGAATTTTTTGTTAATGAAGGACACCAATAATTTAATTACTTTTCTTGTAGATACTGGAGCCAAGTATCGGTCATAGCCTCTAAGGACTGCAAGAACTACATAAAAGAGAAAATGCAACCCATTTTTGGGTATGGAGGAAATCCTATAGAAGTCATGGGTACTAAGACTCTAAGGATCCAAATTAAGGACCTAGGAACTTTCCAATGGAAATTCCTCGTCGTATCCAGAGGCCGTCCTATTATGGGGCCGATTTTCTCCATTTCTATAAAATTAAAACCTTTTTAACAAGAAATTATACAAAAATGATCCATGTGTCATTTCAGACATATCTACAACCCAATGGGTTAAATCTCAATGTCCAGAAATCTTCGACTGCAAACGATTCACTGAATCTCACCCGGCTCATGGCGTGGAGCATCACATCGCAACGAAGGGCCCTCCTTGCTTCGCGAAGTCCCGAAAACTAGATGGTGTGAAGCTGAATTTTGTTAAGAATGAAATTCATGGGCTCCTGGATAAGGGAATACTGCGTCCATCGTCCTCAAATTTTTCGTCCGCCATCCACGTAGTTCGAAAGCCAACGGAGGATGGAGAATGTGCGGCGATTATCGCAATTAAATAATATGTCCGACTTGGATCGTACCCTCTTCCTAATTTGCGAGATTTTGTGGCAAACCTAAAAGGTAATACAATATTTAGTAAAATGGATCTTCACAGAGCGTACAATCAAATTCCCATGAATAAAGATTCAATCAATTAAAACAGCCATCATCACTCATTTGAGATGTAGAGTATTTGAGAATGCCATTTGGGCTAAAGATGATGATCAAACATTCAAAGGCTAATTGATTCAGTATTGAGAGGAGTAAAGAATGTTTTTGTATACCTTGATGATATATTAATAGCTTCTAAGACGAAAGACGAACATCGTCATACAATCAATGAAGTATT
>CP045904.1:18152194-18163008 GCA_013387185.1 Caligus rogercresseyi
GTACACACTCTCTGAGTTTATATATGCCTCTGTTTATATTGGCCCAAGCAAGGAGAATATATAAAGGTGTGTCAACAACGAACTCTCTAAGGCAGGCAGGTTGGCGTTAGCTGACTCAGCTGTTGTTTTCAACAATGACGTCATCGTCATTGTTGAAATTTGCATATTATTATTCATTCATTTAAAAAGGAATTATTTAAAAGGAACCATTCATTGCTATCAATTATTGAAAAATGCCTCCTCGACGGAGGATGTGCACTCCATGGGCTCCATTCACCTTATCCAGGCTTACGAGTCACAGTCGGTTTCATGGACTTTTCTTGAACAGACCAATTGACTTGAGGCTGTTCCTGGCACTCACACATCACTAGAGATAGAAAATAGAGGGATATTTTGAGCGTGTGAAAGGGAGAATGTTTGAATGGTACAATTGAGTTCAGGCTCTTGTTATCACTATTCTCTTTCCTCTTTTGAGGAGTATTTATTTCATTATGAAGTAGGCCACGTCGGCCGGAACGGAAGGTTTTATTTTATATTTGAATCTCTGTTTTTGCTTCTGTTCTGAGGAAAGAAAATAGTGATAACAAGAGCCTGAACTCAATTGTACCATTCAAACATTCTCCCTTTCACACGCCCAAATATATCCCTCGCTTTTCTATCTCTACACATCACTCAAAAACAAAGCAATTCCTTTGAGAAATTGATTTTGTAAATATAAAAATAAATAAACATATGACGTCAATGTTGAAAACTAAGTCCAATAATATAATAAAAAAAACACAACGTAAAGTTTCCTTGTTCACTCACTTTCTTTATATTCTCCTTGGGCCCAAGTTACAACTGAATTATGTTTATATTGCTATTGAAAGGAAAAGCTCTCTCTCTCTATATATATATATATCTATGATTGGAGCTCCGGAGTTGTTGATGTTTTTGCAAAGTTCAATTTCATCACACCAGGTAACATACGCTTCCAGTTCTAAATACAGGTTTACATTCGGTGTCGCAGCTCTTATTTTAATACATCACCGAGTTCAAAAAATATATATTCTCAATAGTGTATCTGAATATTCGTGTCGTATAAATATATATTTACAAACTTTGAGGTTTAATTATATATTACATTGTAATAGTAAAGTAATAACATTTATTTAATAGTTTTCATCAAATTCAGGGTATTAAAAATATTTTTGGGTACGGTTACTTTGATCTCCTACCTGAGCTAGAAACCCACAGAGAAACAGAATTCTTCAACACGGCCATCGTGCTAACATCCTCACAAACCTCTCTATTATTGTACGATTATAGAAGGATCTGGATCCGCGAGTCCCGTTGAACATTATTCATGCAGACGAGTCCAGTAAATTATTAATTCATTTGTACATTATAGAAGAAGAGGAAAAAAGTATTCGTCATCAGAGTGCTCCTGCCTTGTTCTTATTATTGTAATGTTTACATTGATTCATCATTGCTTGGGATCAAATTGCTCGAATGGGAGTTGGACCGGGTGGCATGATCCAGTCATTATATCTGCACCGTCTCGTCTCATCCTCCTCCTCAACGATTCGGAGGAGGGAGACGAGACGTTTGGGAGCTCCTAATCAATGTGGTCGCTCCTAGCACTGACTCGGCTCATGCATATGCTCAACGGGACTCGGCGGATCCAGATCCTTCTATAATAAGTACAATAATAGAGAGGTTTGTGAGGAATGTTAGCACGATGGACGTGTTGAAGTGTGGTTTCTCTGTTTTCTAGCTCAGGTAGGAGATCAAAGTAACCGTACCCATATTTTTTGTCGTTGTTGGAAAATTCACGTTCGGATCCATTTACCGTCAAAGATGGTGGAAACAACAAAACCATTATTTTTTATTTCTCTTAGATTGAGAAGTTTCCTTTCTTTAATAATTATTTTAATAAGGAATATTGAAATAATATATCAAAGTTATTCCTTCGTAAAATTGATCAAGTATATAAGAATACACGTAGTTCTCTCAAGAAGTTCATTCATCGTCCATCATGAAACGACAAAATGCAATATTTATAATTAATTGAGATGAGGATTTGTCTTCTCTATTTAATTACCTTAATGAATAGTATTAGAATACTAAAGAATTCCTAAATATTAAAAAAATATAATTTTTAGGTTCTTTTCTAGGTGCGATAGACTAATTCTTAAGCTATAATGCTTATATATCCAATCGGATGCAATTCTATCGAACCATATAGGCAACAAAAAAAGGCGTGTCCAACTCTCAAGTTGGGGGCGCAGGTTCGAGCCCGAGAGGGGATGGTCCAATTTTGGTCTATTGTCATTAATAAATCCTAGGTTTCGATAGACTAAGTTTAACGCTATAATGCGTTTTTATATCCTATCGGATGCAATTCTATCGAACCATATAGGCAAAAAAAATGTAATTTATAATTGAGAGTGCAGAGTTTCTTTCTCTAATTAATAAATAGAATGAGTAACATGGAATATTTTCTCTATCAAAGGATCCCTTAATAACTATAAACCGTAATTATTATCTCTTTGTTGATTTTCAAATCTCATGAACCAATAGTAAAGTGATTATTTATTTCCTATGCCAACTGTTTTGTAGTTATTCACGTCCCTTTCCTAACCAATCACTTTCTATAAGAAACAAATCCATCTTTAATAATATTGTCGATAAGTATTTAAAACTAGCTTTAAGAAAACGGGGTTTAAACTGGAAGTATCCATGAGATAAAAAGATATATAGAGCTTATTCCCTTAATCTGTATTTTTGTGTTCAATACATAGAGATCTACAGTTAGAGAGCTGATTCTCTTCAAAAGCAAAGAAACATCGTTCAGCGGGTATTCTGTGTGTCAATATAAACAAAGTATTTGACCTACGTCATTCTAAACTGATCATAGAGATAAATTCTATATATATGATCAGCTTACGATGACGTTGATTAAATTACTTTGTTTATATTGGACACAAACATACAGCTGAAACGATGTTTTTTCTGCTAATTGGAGGGAATAAGTTCTATGTACTTTTATCTTCTATGGAAGTATCACGCGAAAGTTTGCTATGACTTCATTAGCATGGCTATTTGCTAATTGGCCAAATGAGTCAGATCACTTAGCATCCGGATCAGGTTGTTTGATTTAATCAGGCCTGATTTAAATCATGATTTAACTCGCGATTAAATCAAGTGGATTTCCACTTAAAATCATTGATTTAAATCAATTCATGTTTTGTTGTTTCAATAAATTATAATTGATATTAATTTTATGCTTCTAATTCTCAATGACAGAACAAAACATTTCATGTCTGTCTTCTTAATAGTAGAGAAGTGGCCTTTTTCATTATATCTATAGCCTCAGACTATAGGCCATATTTCATATAAAGTATCATATTAGCTTTGAGTTAGATTATTTGATTTAAATAAGCAATTTGGATTGCGATCTAAATTAAGTTTTTTTCAGAAGACATTTTATAATCAATGATTAAAATCATGTCATGTTTTATCAAATAAATTGTTTATTACTTGTACAATGTAAATGGAAAAGTTAACGCAGCAGTCAAGATTCGAGAGTTGGACCCATCTTGTAGTCATCTTTGATCAGGCAGTGCAGCTCCACCCAGTAATTTTTTAAGGTAGAAAATTGTCATGAGTCTTCGATCCTCGCTTGGATTTCGAACTGTCACGTGATTGCGAGTATGACTCATTACAAGGCCTTTGGAGTTCTGTAATTTGTATTGTTGTACTCCTTTGCATTCTTTATTAAAATGAAATCATTAAGTAAGGTAACTAGAATTTAATCACAAGACAGCATTTAAAGTCCCCTGAGTAATAGGTAGGTCTATATGTAAATTGGGCATGTTTTAAAAAAGTTACAATTAAAGTATGGACAAAGTTTACACATTGAAAAAAAGATTTTTTGTTCATAAATATGGTTAACAATTAAAATCAAAAAAAATCTGATTTAAATAGAAAAAAATCTGATTTAAATCAAAAAATCAACAGCCCTGATCGGATCCAGTAACACGTTACACTATTATACATATATAATTTTTTTATGGCTAGCCTCTGATAATTGAATCACGGCAATAAATAGCAAAGAGACGCAAATATTTTGGGACAAATACATTTCTTCTTAGAACATTAGCAATACATTTTCCTCAAATTATAATTAAACACTTATGTCAAAGTTCTCAATCCCAATATCGCCTTATTTTCCCCATACTTACTAAATAGTTATTTGTGAGGCAGAGTTAAAGCAAAGGCATTTGCCAGAATGAGAAACTGTCGGCTTTTTCATGATGTAATTGTGTACAATAGTATCATCCCATAATTTTACTTTTCTATAAAGAATAGTTAGACCTATGAATAAATATATGAATGGCTAGAATTAAAAATATTGAATCTCGATCCCAAACTCAATTAATAGTATAATCAAATAGATGTGAAGTCTAAGTCAATTAAAGTTATCATCTTTCCTCAAAGCAAGGCTTTTTTAATTTTGATATAATTTACATAACAATTTATATATCAATATTCCAAAGGAAAATGGTTTTCATGAGACATAAATCAATGATATTGTCAAAAAATCCATTTCAACCCATATTTATTTTTTATTCAACAGTTTTAAAATATGTACAGGAAAGTAAATACATATAAACCTAAGAAAATACGTGAGAATACACATACATAAATATTATAATTTAAAATTCTTCACTTTATTTATATCCATCTATCAAATTCTCAAGAGTTTTGAAAAAATTATTTCGAACCAAGGGAATCTCTCATCATAGTTGATGTTAGTTGTCTTTAGATGAAACTCCAAGGATCAGGTGCGAATGCAAAAACATCATCTGACCACTATTTTGGTGGTGTATATAAGATGTCGAAAACAGTGTTTTATAGGCCTCAGATAAGTTTATCTGTGCTACAAGGTCAAAATTCCTCCTCCAGAAAAAAGGAAATCAAGTGTTTAATATGTGCAATAATAATAATAATAATAGTACAAATACAAATTTCTGTAAAGGCTTTGGATATTGCTGTATTTGGACCAAATTCGATTGATTGGGTACAGACATTGATACTTTAAAGCCTAATATAATTTGGCAGCTCTATGTGCTATATGCCAACAGTTTTCATTACATATAGGCTTTAGAAATGATTATCTAAACAGGGAAGCCTTGATAAAAGAAAACCAGAGATTTTTATATAAGTTTCCACTCCAGAAGTGATCGATTTCTAGGGCTCTTGTTAGAACCAACTAAATACCTTTTTTTTCACTTTTTTTATTCAACAGTTCAAATTTTAAAATATGTACAGGAAAGTAAATACAATAAACCTAAGAAAATACATGAGAATACACATAAATAAATATATATTTAAAATTTGGTCTTAGGAGTATTTTTTGAACTTTTCCCCATTCCTTAATAATAGACATTAGCTAATCTTATATATTAATGTCATGTTTTCATACTAGCGGGCTATTTATTTGGAAGTCTGCCTCTCAAAGAAAAATGTATTACGGCTTTTAATAAATATTTGTACGAATGTAATATAAATGTTAATTAAATCTTTGTTGGTATTTTAAAATATGGCATAAATAAGCTTTTATTTTTCTGTAACGTCATACTTATTAATTTATATATTATAACTCGGCCTTTAGACCAATTGTTTGCTAAGCCTTTTATTTGAACAATACAATACATTGCCTTTCCCTTCATTTTGTATCAAAATAATGATTTTATAAGCTTTTTTTGTCTAAATGTTTCGACAGAATTACAGCTTCCGACTGGATATAATTAGCAATCTAGCATTTAAATGAGTAACTCGAACCTAGGATCTTATCAATGAGGTAGTGGACCAAAAATGACCATCCCAACTCTCGGAATTCGAACTTGTCCCCAAACATTGAGAGACTTAACACTGTTCTTTAAAGCTTTATTTTACAATATTATACTTGGGGAAAATTCCTTCGTCTGTTTTTATGATGGATATATTTCCAAGGACCCATTTTAACCTTTCAATGCATCAATAATGAAGTATCACTTAACATTAGACTTTAATGTCCATAATAAATATATATATTCGATATTTAATTTGATTTTCAAAGAAGCATTTAATCATTGATATATATATATATTTATGTATATATATACCAGTATATCAGACTTGTTGATTTATCGTTCATTTGTGTCGTTCGTCGTTCGAGAACGAGAACAACTAAGTTTTTTACGAACGATAAGGAAATTCCTTATCGTTCGTCTTTCGTTTTTGGCGCCAAAAAAGGAGATTTTACTGCATTGTTGTAATTATACAAAAATGTCAAGTATAATGAGTCTCTTGGTTGAGAGACAAAGTAATTTAAGAATAAATGGTTTATTCCTTGAATACCTATAAACGTAATAAAAATATGAAACAAACATTATACAATATCCTCAAACAGCTATTCAAAACACATAGTATTTTGATTTCAATTACTGCTGTAGATCATTAATATAAAATAAATAATAAATTTATACATATATATAAAATATAAAGAGTCTACAAATATGAAATAAATTCGGTTATCTCACAATATTAAGAACTATGAACTTGAAAGAACGCCAAAGAAAGTTTTCTTAATTTATAAAAAAGTAATTCAATTATGATATCCTGCTCCAAAGAGATTGTGCCTAGGAAATGAGGATCCTCGATGTCCGTGATGATCCTAAACAGTTGCGTATAGGATAATACACTATTTTTTATAACTCTGCAGGACATCTCCAGGCATTAAAAAGGATTTTAAAATGTCAAACAAAAAAAAAAACCTCACTCGCTAATCTTAGGATTATTTTTCTTACATTAAATTATGGCAGTGTAGCGGATTGACCTGGTTACTAACAGCAGGTCAACCTACCACTCTTTATCTGAATCATCAGCAGGTTTTTAATCTTAAGACCTCTTGCCTGCAGCTATATAAGCAGCAGGCAAGGGTCAAATGTACACACTCTTTCTCAACACCTACAAGAGTTGTCATTTCTCCTCCTCCTTCGCGCTACATCTGTTTATATAAATTTTGGTTCTTGAAATCATTATATTGTTCATGTTTTGTATTCCATCATTTTAATTCCATTATTTATTTGATAGATACTAAGGTCTTTTAGGAGGAAAAATAATTTTTGAGTTAAAATATTTAGGTTTATCTTATATTTTTTACAACAGTTTTCCTATTTGATTCTCTATTTATATTTGTTCTTTTTATAAACACGCTAAATTAAGACCTTGTCGAAGAGAAGTGACAAATAAGCTCAGTCCTATTTGACAAAGTGGCAACAAAGAAGATGACCAATATATTTTGAACCCTTTAAATGTAATAAACTACTATAGTTCATTTAACCACCGTTAAGATTTCCTTATGAAAACAAATGGACGATCATTTTTATGGACTTAATCGAAATATAGACTTCCTCAACGCATTCCTTAGGCTAATCCCCACTATAGCTTTGAGGTGGGAGGAAGATTTGTCTCACTTAAAAATAAATACTATGAGACTTTTCATTAATGCAGTGTATTAGAATTTTAACTAATAATGAAAGCAATAATTTGAAAAGAAATTAAAAATATACTAAAACTAGAGGCCATATATACAATCAGAGAGTGCAAACCTCCGCCGTCACGGGGTCCTTATGAGCCTTCCGAGGCGGATTTTTCACGACTGGGGCGGCGTAGAGGGACGGGGGAGGGTTCCCTCGGCGAAAATTCCGAGAGAAAGACGCTCCCGGCACCCGATTTCACAGCACAGCAACATCTATTGGCAGAGTAGGCTAACTTGAAATATTTATTAGTATTTAGCTCATTTTGCATCTAATCTGCACTCAGAGATGCCAAAATTTAATCACTTGTTCCTTTTGGCATTTCCAACAATTCCACAAAGTTTCATCCGAATCCGTTCCTTACTTTTTGAGTTATCCTGCTGACAAACAAACCAACGCCAGTGAAAACAATACATCCTTCGGCGGAGGTAATGATGGAATTTAATAATAAATGTTTTTAATGTGTAACATTAATATATAATACTGGCCACCAAGAGCAGGATGAACAAATTGATATATAAGTCCAGTTATATGCTTGTTGTTTTCTGTTCTATCAATATAAACTCATTTCTATACTACTTGAAGAAGAGGGTTAATTAATCAAAGGGCGTGCATGTCATTAGAAGGAGAAAATAGTATTAAAATCTAAAATATAAATAAAAAAATTGGTCAATTTATTTTATTTTTATATCTACACCCACAAAGAAGATATGATCTAAAAACTTCTTGGTCAAAGTATAGACCAGTTCAAGGACAAAAACAAACAAATATAGCTTTCAATCTTAGTTACATTATTAAGAGATACTTTATCTTAGTGGCATTATAATAATAATAACAGATATTCAATCCCCAGAATGAATTTGTTTAGTCCGTTAGTTTATTGGCTCAGTGTTCACTCAATTGAATTCAATCCGTCAATTTTTAGTCTTCATCGCTGTCAAGGGCCAGCTCTTCGTCGATCAAACTTGACCTTGGTCTGAACGGAGGATCCAGAGAACCTCTCTAGGAGTCCGATCAAGTCGCTCTCGCCCAATTTGCCGCTGATTTGTCCAGTTTGTGCCATTTGAATGATGGCTCCCTGGATGCGTTGTCCTTTTTCGGGCTTGGCCAGGGAGAGGGTGTTCACTAAGGTCGAGAAGAAAATAATATATATTAGAACTAAATAATGTATTTAATGTTAGTTAATGGAGTTATCGACAATTCAGAAGATTTCTTACATTTTGTATAACTCATAAGATACAGCTTCTTACGCAGTTATGAGACTAGAGTAGACAGAATAATATTTTATTCTTGCATTATTAAATGAATTATTTCAAACTCTAATGGTTTAATTATACTATGAATAGGACAAGTAAAGCCATATTTACAAAGAAATTTACTACTTCATAATAATGTTCAATTGTAATAGTTAACAATGACACCGATCTTAAAGGGTTTAATTACATTTAATATAAATTTTGTAAAGAAAAATTACTACTTAATAATTGTAATAGTTAGCAATGACACAAATACACGTAAAAAATATATTTTTTGTTTTTGTTTGTTAAATGTGGATCATAAAAAGATACATAAATATTAACCCATTATGCCGAGAAATTATCTGTAAAGAAATTGCCCTAATTTTTAATTATATGAATCAATATAGTGCTATAAAACATTTCGAACAAAAAAAGTCATATTTACTAAACATTTAAAAAATATGGGCACATATGTGCCCACTCGGCATTTAAATAATGTATACAGCATAACATATTTTAGTATATATTCTATTGACTACAGCTCTTTTTTAGTAAAAGTTTACATATATTTATTTATTTGATAATAATTTTATTTTGTGTGGTAAAGTTCCATGCATTCTGGATGCAAAGGAACATTACATTTTTTGCAGATATGAGGAGTTTTCCATTGCATTCTCGGCATCTACTTCTCGAATGCACTCCTCTTGCTGTCCAATTATTACCTTCATTTAGTCGAATACTGTTTGTAGCGCTCACCAATGAATACTTAGGTCCTGGACGCTTCTTTGCAACCCCATAAGTTTTAGGACCACATTGGCTAAATTTCTCGAGAAGTCCAAGAGACTCAGACGAGGATTGCCCCGTCTACTGAAGCGCCATGCATTGACAACCTGTGCGTTTAGGCTCCAAGCAAACAAAGGCACCACCACTTTTTGACCTTATCCTTACCCTATATGCGGCAACTTGCTGGTCAAAAGGTCAACGCCTCCCATGTTCCGATTGTACGTACTAATAGAATTTGGCATGTCAACTTCAACATACTTCCTTTTTTTCGATCCCACCGTCTTGCTTTCTGTAGTGGTTGAGCTCTCATTTTATTTGAAGCCACACTAACTACCTGGTATCCTTCCACTTGACAATCGAGACACAACCAGTAAATGCCTCGTCCATGGATCCTCGAGATTTTTTTTCAATAGTTGTTTTGTCAACACTGGAGCGCCACCCAGCCGATCTTCACGAAGAGTTGTGGTGCAGGCAATTCCATTCCGTGATAATTCTAAAAGCATGGGAATGGATCCGAAATAATTGTCACAGATGACGTGTTGCCCTTGGATTAACTTGGTCTTGTTTACCATTTCCAAAACGACATTTGGACCATGACCAAACCCATGATCAGGAATGTTGGTGAAGGATCCACAAAAAGGTTCGACATGTAGCAAGGTACCGTCAGCAGCACAAGCTGCCCACAACTTGAAACCAAATCGGACAGGTTTTCCTCGGGTATTGTTTATTCCCATGCCGTCCATAATAGGGGACCATTATTTCGTCAACGCTCATAAACTCTCCGTGGAATCTGTTATTTTTCATCACTTTATGCTAGGCACAGCTTCACTTGAATGCCGAATGGGCACATTTGTTCCCACTCTAAATGTTCATGCATTTATTTTTGAAAAAAAACATTGATAACATATATAAAGTAAATATTTAAAAAAGAAGCTATATATTTTAAGAATCGTTTTCTTTAAAAATTATTAATATTCATTCATAAATTTAGCTGTTACATACCCATTAGAACAATACGATTTCGGCATATTTTCAACGTCCTCAAACACGTACTTTCAAACAGCAACTACCAGTACATTATTATTATTTTTATTAATAAATGGGCTATCTCATGTAGGTAAAGCTGTTAAAAATAAAGTTAATCTTTTGAACTTTGAAATATGCCTTAGTTGTGTTGTAATAACGCTTTTTAAGCTCTGGGAACATATCTTCCAATCGGCATAAG
>CP045904.1:18163108-18174691 GCA_013387185.1 Caligus rogercresseyi
ACGTCTCGCCTCCTCCTCCGATCATTGAGGAAGGAGGATGAGACGAGGCGGGGCAAATTAATGACTGGAATCATGCCACCCTTCCATCCCATTCGAGAACTTTGATCCCAAGCAATGATGACTAAATGTAAACAATACAATAATAGAACAGGCAGGAGCACTCTGGTAAACGAGTACTTTTTTTCCTTCTTCTTCTATAATAATAAATTAATAGAGAGGTTTTGTGAGGAATGTGTAGCACGATGCCGTGTTGAGTGTGTTTCTCTTTGTTTCTAGCTCAGGTAGGGATCGAGGTAACCGTACCCACTTTAAACTACTCAACCAGTTTATATAAGTTAAGTGATGATAATTTCATTATTATAATCTCCGGGCAAAATATTCGTCACAATACTTAAACTACACAAAAAATGTGACTTGTAGATAAATTTTTTGTAGTATTTTGCGAAAAATTTAGCTTTTACAATGATGTAACGAGTACATTTCGTTGTTTTGTTCACTTGAAGAGAAAATAAACGATATCAGACGATTTATTTATTATATTATTGTATACCAAGATCTGTATGAGACCGGGCCCACAACGCGACGTTTTTACGAATTGTCTAGCTCCATCTTAAGTCCTTAAACGGATTTTACAATGTATCATCAAATATTTTTTTATAATTGTTTTATTGAATACTAGCGAAATGTTACCCGGCGCTGCCCGGATTTTCCAACTTTCAATATCTGGATGGAAAAATCATACGAATATTTTAGTGATGTCAGGGCATGTGATTTTTCATATTAAAATCAGTTCCTTAAAAAAATGTCATGGCTTTTCATTGCCATTTTTGTTTCCGTTTTATATTCCTTAAGGATGGGTATTTAAGCACGTAAAAAAGTTATATTTAAAAGTCATTTCATTGAGTGCCTATGTTATTTTTCTTATGAAAAGTAGTTCCTTAAAAGTCGTCATTGCATCGCCATTGCCATTTTTTTCCGTTTTCTATTCCTTAAAGCGTTATTGACATCACTCTCCAATCTTGGCATTATTAAATTTGAATAGCGTGATGTTGCATTATAAAAAGTTGTTATTTTCACAAAACCTAAATTTGGAGGACATACGGGACTTAAAAAACTTATTTTTTATAATCCTATGAAACGAATCTTCCATTAACACCTCAATAAGACCAAACACTCTTACTACACAGACTCATCCACAGAAAATTTAGTCAAATCTAACTTGGCAATTTTAAAAATCGTCAAAAAACGTTTTGCGAATAAAAAATACCTGGCGACGACAAATTTTCCGGAGTTGGAAACACCCCACCAAGACACTTCCTGAGCTCCCTCAAACTATTCACTGAAAATTTCGTCAGGTCTATGACCGTTCGGGAGATACAGGAACCGAACGAAAAAACGAACGGAATTCTTTTTTTATTAGTATAGATTTTAGTATGGCAATAATTTAATATTATATAGCACTTAGTTTTTAAAATTTATTTCATGTTATAATTAGTTATTGATTAATGCATATTTAAACCATAATAATCACATCTATCCCAAAAGTCAAAAATAGTTTTTATTTTAACGATAAATATATATTTTTTTAGGTGCAGTTTTTCCTCTGACACCAATCCGAATGCCTACGTCGAGCCTTGTTCCTCTTCATCGAGCGTGTTAAACAAAGATTCATTCTATCCCTTTATTATATACTAGGTTATAATTTAGCAAAGAAATTATAATCACCTTCTATGGCAGGTCCGTAAGAACTTACTTAACCTCCTACTTATCTGATCTCAATGAGGAAGAAATGTACTTTTATTCGCATTTTTTTAAATTAATAATCACAAAAGTTTAAGCTGTCTTTTAAATGTGATAAATTGTGTAGGATATTAAAATAATGGACAAGTCTTGTTGTTACCTAAGGAAAGCCAATATTAATATGTTTTTTTCTCTTAAGACACACACATTTATTCAATTTTTGTACCTCTTACCGTGGCATAAACCAATAACAACGAATGTAAAACTTTATGTATAATCAAATTAGTTTGTATATCCTTCCCACATAATCGTCATTGACATACCTGCGCCATTGATGTGGTTTTAAAAATATTTGTATTTTTTATTTTGTGTTAAATAGTACCTACATATTCAACTTAATAGATTTTTGATTAAATAGTAACTATATAACAAATGTATGCAAGAGCACCTTAATAATTTTAAGGGGTTTATAATTTTGAGAGACGACTTGCTTCGGCTTAAGCTTAAATTCATCTTGGCGGCAGCTTTTTTCTCCACTCCAGATGTTTCTCCTCCTTTTCATATCCATTTTCGAACTCATATCAAAGAAAACAAGTTTCCTCCTTATCCTGCAACGCCTTTTGTCCTCCTCTCCAACTCACTCAATCGATGTTCACCGCATAACTCATCATACTGCCTACGAATCTCACTCTCTCGCGTCTCATTCCATCCGATATAGATCCCTTAGCTTAGTGCCCTATGTCCACTCGAGACAACTCATCCTTGGCCGCATCCTCAAAATACTGGAAGAGATCCAGGGAGTCCAAGATACCTCGAAAAATCCTCTTCGCTTCGTAGCTCACGGAGTCGATCAGATATCTTTGAAAACCGCCCGCTCGGAGGCGGACATCCCCCTTAAGCGCAATCCGAGGCCATAGAAGAGACTCACGAACTACGGCATCCTCACATGTTGAGCCCCAAAAGAAAAGCGTCTTCCCAATTATATCTTCAGCCTTATCCAAGTCAAAGTGATCATCATTATAGACAGGTTCAGTACTCAACTCGTATTTTAAACCTCTTCTTCTTCAGCTCTGGCTTGACTGGATAGGGCTGGGCTCCCAGGGAGTAGTTTCCTTGTTTTTTATGTCCTTAAGGGCATAGTGAGTGATCCTAGAGCTCCTGGGATCGCGCAACACGGTATTCAGCTCCTCTTTTCCTCTTGAGCATGAGATTGGATGCTACTTTAGCGGCGTCTCGATGGTTTTCTCACTCAGAAATGCGTGCAATAGAACAGCAGGCGTAGGGGTCTAGATATATACCAAATTGATCTATCGTTGAGGATTCGGAGCAGCTGATCCGTTTTGTTGAGTGCCAAATAGGCTCGAAAAGGGCGTGATGCGTGGAAGGAGCGTTTTTTAAGCACTGGGGGATCGACGGAGCGATGAAGGATCTTCACGGGAGTCACTTTGTGAGGGCGCGCAAACGGCGTTGGCGAATATGTCCATGTCCACGTGGGATCCCCGCTTCTCACGGTGATACTTACGGTCCATTCGTAGTAAAACTCTTCGACTTTGATGCGTGAATACTTTGGAGCTGAGGCGTTGATCCCAATCGTCTGAGGCCTTGCAGGCTTTCACTCAAGTAGGATCGGAGCCGCACTCGGAGACGGTTGCCTCGGAAGTCCAAGGTGCAAGGGGAACATGCCTGATAAAGAGGACAGCAGATAATAACGGAACTCTGACGTCATAAATACACAATATAGATGAGGTAAAATATAGAGGATAATAATTAAATTGACTCTTTGCATCATAACACGAACCTATCATAGAGCATTATGGACAAAAGAATGGATTCAGTACTTGATTTTTAGTGTCTTCACGATTTCCAATGATTATTAAAATGTAAGAACTTAAAATAAACAATCACACGATCAAACATCAGGTAATATGCTTAGATGGTTCAAATAATGTAATGATGATTTCTGTATATTGAGACTTTTTATACCTATAGTCATATTATCAAATTGTACTTTCCTTATTTTCCTTTATTTCTTAAGCACATCATTGTACCTTGACTATAATATCTCTACAAAGCTATGACCTTACCTTGATCCTTTATTTAAATCAATATGAAATCGATACGTAAATAGAGTTATTTATTATGTATTTTTATTTCTATATTTCTTCGGCTTGGAGAATTATACTCCTTTCGATATCGAGCAACATCTAACACCTGAGTAAATAATTCTTAATATGGTATAAATAGTACTAAATAATAACCATATTAAGAATTATTTACTCAGGATGTTAGAATGTTGGCTTCGATATCGAAAGGAGTATAATTCCTCCAAGCCGAAGAAATATAAGAAATAAAAAACATAATAAATAACTCTATTTACGTATCGATTTCATATTGATTAACTAAAGGATCAGGTAAGTTCAATAGCTTTTGTAGAGATATTATAGTCAAGGTACAATGATGTGCTTAAAATAAAGGAAAATAGGAAAGTACAATTTGATAATAATGACTTATAGGTATAAAAGTCTCAATATACAGAAATCATCATTACATTATTTGAACCATCTAAGCATATTACCCTGATGTTTGATCGTGTGATTGTTTATTTAAGTTCTTACTATTTTTAATAATCATTGGAATCGTACGAACAACTAAAAATCACAGTACTGAATCCATTCTTTTGTCCATAATGCTCTATGATAGGTTCCGTGTTATGATGCAAAGAGTCCATTTTTATTTATTTCTCCTCTATTATTTTCCCTCATCATATATTGTATTTATGACGTCAGAGTTTCATGTTATTTATCTGCTGTCCTCTTTATCAGGCATGTTCCCCTTGCACTTGGCCTTCCGAGGCAACCGTCTCCGAGTGGGCCTCCGATCCTACTTGAGTGAAGCCTGCAAGGCCTCAGACGCTTGGGATCAACGCCTCAGCTCCAAAGTATTTTCAAGCATCAAAGTCGAAGAGTTTTACTACGAATGGACCGTAAGTTCAACCGTGAGAAGCGGGGATCCCACGTGGACATGGACATATTCGCCAACGCCGTTTGCGCGCCCTCACAAATTGACTCCCTTGAAGATCTCCTTCATCGCTTCCGTCGATCCCCCCAGTGCTTCAAAACGCTCCCTTCCACGCATCACGCCGTTGTTCGAGCCTATTTGGCACTCAACAAAACGGATCAGCTGCTCCGAATCCTCAACGATAGACTCAACTTTGGTATATATCTAGACCCCTACAGCGCTGTTCTTCTATTGCACGCATTTCTGAGTGAGAACAACCATCGAGACGCCGCTAAAGTAGCATCCCATCTCATGCTTCAAGAGGAAAGCGGGCCTGAATACCGTGTTGCTCGATCCCTAGGAGCTCTAGGATCACTCCACTATGCCCTTAAGGACATTAAAAACCAGGAAACACTCCCCTGGGAGCCACTGCCCTATCCATCAGCCAGAGCCTGAGAAGAGGTTAAAATACGAGTTGAGTACTTGAACCCTGTCTATAATGATGATCACTTTGACTTGGATAAGGCTGAAGATATAATTGGGAAGACGCTTTTCTTTTGGGGGCTCAACATGAGGATGCCGTAGTTCGTGAGTCTCTTCTATGCTCGGATCTGCGCTTAAGGGGGATGTCCGCCTTCCGAGCGGGCCGTTTCTCAAGTATATCTGATCGACTCCGTGAGCTACTAAGCGAAGAGGATTTTTCGCAGGTATCCTTTGACTCCCTGGATCTCTTCCAGTATTTTGAGGATGCGGCCAAGGATGAGTTGTCTCGATTGGACATGGGCACTAAGCTAAGGGATCTATATTCGGATTGAATGAGACGCGAGAGAGTGAGCTTCGTAGGCAGTATGATGCGTATATGCGTGAACATCGATTGAGTGAGTTGGAGAGGAGGAAAAGGCGTTGCAGATAGGAGGAAACCTTGTTTTTCTTTGATAATGTTTCGAAAATGGATATGGAAAAGGAGGAGAAACATCTGGAGTGGAGAAAAAAGCTGCCGCCTAAGATGATATTAAGCTTAAGCCGAAGCAAGTCGTCTCTCAAAATTATAAACCTCCTAAAATTTTTAATTTTCTCTTGCATACATTCTGTTATATAGTTACTATTTAATAAAATATCTATTAAGTTGAATATGTAGTTACTATTTAACAAAAAAAAATACAAATTATTTTTAAAACCACACTCAATGGCGCAGTGTCAATGACATTATGTGGAAGGATATACAAACTAATTTGATTATACATAAAGTTTTACATTAGTTTGTTTATTGTTTAATGCCCCGACGAGGTACAAAATTGAATTAAAGTTTGTGTGTCTTAAGAGAAAAACAATTATTAATATTTGGCTCTACTTAGGTAACAACAAAGACTTGTCCATTATTTTAATATCCTACACCAATTTTATCACATTTAAAGACAGCTTAAATCTTTTGATGATTATTAATTTAAAAAAATGCGAATAAAGTACATTTTTCCCATTTGAGATCAGAATAAGTAGGAGTTAAGTAAGTTTCTTACGGACCTGCCATAGAAAGTGTATTATAATTTCTTTGCTAAATTATAACCTAGTATATAATAAAGGGATAGAATGATCTTTGTTAACACGCTCGATGAAGAGGACACGGATCGACGTAGGCATTCGATTGTGTCAGAGGAAATACTGCACCTAAAAAAATATATATTTTATCGTTAAAATAAAAACTATTTTTTGACTTTTGGGATAGATTTGAATTATTATGGTTTAAATATGCATTAATCAATAACTAATTATAACATGAAATAAATTTTAAAAACTAAGTGCTATATAATATTAAATTATTGCATAATAATAATCTATACTAATAAAAAAAAGAATTCCGTTCGTTTTTTTCGTTCGTTTCCCTGTATCTCCCGAACGGTTCATTAGATCCTGACGAAATTTTCAGTGAATAGTTTTGAGAGCTCAGGAAGTGTCTTGTGGGGTTGTCAACTCCCGGAAATTTGTCGTCGCCATGCTTATTTTATTCGCAGAACGTTTTTTGACGATTTTTTAAATTGCCAAGTTAGATTTTGACTAAATTTTCTGTGGATGAGTCTGAGTAGTAAGACGTGTTTTTGTCTTATTGAGTGTTTAATGGAAGATTCGTTTTCCATATGATTACTTAAAAATAAGTTTTTTAATGTCCCTGTATGTCCTCCAAATTTAGGTTTTGTGGAAATAACAACTTTTTTATAATGCAACATCACGCTATTCAAATTTTAATAAGCCAAGAATTGGAGAGTGATGTCATACCCAGCTTTAAGGAATAGAAACGTAAAAAATGGCAATGGCGATGCAATGACGACTTTTTAAGGAACTACTTTTCATAAGAAATAACATAGGCACTCAATGAAATGACTTAAATATAACTTCTTTTTTACGTGCTTAAATACCCATCCTTAAGGAATATAAACGGAAAAAATGGCAATGAAAAGCCATTGACATTTTTTTAAGGACTGATTTAATATGAAAAATCACATGCCATGACATCACTAAATTATTCGTATGATTTTTTTCCATTCCAGACTATTGACAAGTTGGAAAATCCCGGGCAGCGCCGGTAACATTCGCTAGTATTCATAAAACATTATAAAAAAATATTTGATTGATACATTGTAAAATCCGTTTAAGACTTAAGATGGAGCTAGACAATTCTTAAACGCCGGTTGTGGCCCTGTCCTCATACAGATCTTTGGTATACAATATATATCATAAATAATCGTCCTGATATCCGTTTTATTCTTTCAAGTGAAAAAAACAACGAAATGTACTTGTTTACATTCATTGTAAAAGCTAAATTTTTCGCAAAATACTACAAAATATTATCTACAATGGCCTATTTTTTTGTGTATTTCTAAGTATGTGACGAATACTTTTTGCCGAGATTATAATAATGATAATTATCATCATATAACTTATATAACTGGTTGAGTATTTTAAAGTTGGGTACGGTTACCTCGATCTCCTACCTGAGCTAGAAACAAAGAGAAACCACACTTCAACACGGCCATCGTGCTAACATTCCTCACAAAACCTCTCTATTAAATTTACTTATTATAGAAGAAGAAGGAAAAAAAGTACTCGTTATCCAGAGTGCTCCTGCCTTGTTCTATTATTGTTATTGTTTACATTGATTCATCATTGCTTGGGATCAAAGTTCTCGAATGGGAGTGGACGGGTGGCATGATTCCAGTCATTATATTTGCCCCGTCTCGTCTCATCCTCCTCCTCATGATCGGAGGAGGAGGAGACGTTTGGGAGCTCCTTCATCAATGTGGTCGCTCCTAGCACTGACTCGGCTCATGAATATGTTCAAACACCTCTGGATACGAGTACCTTTTTTCCTTCTTCTTCTGTAATAAGTAAATTATAAGAATATTTGTATGCTGATATAATTATCTTTATCACATTATCATAATTTGTCTATCATTTTTACGAATGTGGACAACGCTATTGGCCTGGGTGCAGAGTTTTTATTTTTCTTCTTCTTAATAGCTTCAAAATAAGTATGTAAGGCAAGGCAAAACTAAAAATATTAAAAAGAACGAAATCTAATTTATGGCAAATATTACCCAACTATTTATGGAGCTGTTTTTTACAATTTTCCAAAATATTAAAATATATGAATAAAATTATGCGCACTCAAAAATGTTATTATGTCAAGATTATAAGCTTTGACAAAATATATATTGATGGATGAATCTGATTCAGGAAATACGATTCAACTTTTGTATTTTGAAATTATCATTAAATTTAATTATTTTTGTATTAATTTTATAAAAGTTTTGATATTTTTCGAATAAGATTTTGATATGTTTTTAATAAGATACTTAAAATTTTCTATCAAAATTCTATCGTCACGTGTTTGGTTACTTTTTTGTTTCTTACTTCCATCTTCATAGTCAACTTTGAAACACGGCTGTGGATGATTTTAATACTGACTTACATAGAAAGATAAAAAAAAACTGAAACATAGAGACATCTCTCTGGCCTCTTTTATTATAGTATTAAACTCAAAAGTTATTTAACTCTAGAGGAGGAACCTTGATTAATCGTCCAGACCCAAGATAATAGATAATACAAGATGCGCAGACGCAATGTTTTAGATTCCTCTGATTAGAAAGAAAAACTGAAACGTCAGAGATACGTCACAGTAGCTATTTGTTATTAAATAAAATCTAAGGTACATTTAAAACAGTGATTAATTTCAAAAGGAAATAAAATTTGAAACCCGGGAGCTCTCCTGCGGAGCTGCAGAGGACGGCCACGTTGCTCCGGAGCTCCTAGATGCGTGCGGGCTACCCGCCAAAGGCCTCAGAGTCCCGTACGGTGTTCAGGACTTCCACTTCCTCCCTGATGCTGAAGCTGTGCGTCCCCGGGTGGCTCGTGGCGGGAGGGAGCCTCCGGACGTTATTCCTTTGAGAGCCTTTACGTTCTTAGCTTAGTTGTCCTAGAGGTTTAGATACATAGCAAATCGTAGCTGTGATGACGTCACATTTTTTATTGAATATCCTTCTTGTTTACAGAGTTCTGCCCCCCCCTGATCCAGACCGTAGACCAATATTATAAGTAGAGAAGAGCATTGTACACCTCGTGGCGTGTGTTTTACGTCACGAATTTTCTAATTGTTGGTAACATGGGAATGCGCAAGCTGTCGTCACTCTTTCTAATTTTCTGAAGAGGTAACACCTTACGCCTGTGTATAAAGTGAATTAATAACAGAAAATGCCCCTGAGTACTGACGTTGGAGCTTGGATCGCCAAGAATGGAAGAGAGGATGTATGGAGTCTCGACACGATTCTTTTCATCCTTTTATTTCAATATTAACTGCATAATTACTGAGTTAGACAATCGTTTTTGTTGATGTACACAGAAGCTGCTCCAAGCTACTTGTAAACTCCTTGCATAGCTAAGCTGCTCACTACCTTCATGTAGAGGGTACCAATATTTTTTTTACGTGCTCTCTTTTTGTTTTTCAAAAAACACACGCCGTAGGTGTCCGATGATCTTCTTTAATTATAAGCATTTATATATCTGACGACGTTTTGTTGATTTTCATTAGTACATGTTCCGTTTTATTATTTTCAAATCAATGCACATATTTAACATATTTATGTCTTCGAAATAAAAGAAACAGTACTATATAGTAATACTACTTAAATATGTTTTCCAAAGAGAATGAAGTAGCATTGTGATTATAAGCCTATAAAACAACCCATACTTATAATTCAACATATGTATTATTTTCTATAACTTTGTTAATCTTACCAAAGGAAGAAAACTTCTTTAGCTGCAGACAATAACCTCCGAATTAGAGACCAATTCCTCCGAATATAAATATCTCTGGAACCAAATAGCCGCCATAATATTTCCATTTAGCCATCACAGATTCATCGATCTGACGACAAAACCTTTAATTTATTAGGTATATTTGTCAAATGGCTCAAGCAAATATTCCTAAGCTCGGAGTACCAGTTGTTAGTTCAGACACGTCAATCATGTTGTGCACCGTGCTCCAGGAATTTTCAGTGCTTTAACCCATGCTAATCGTATGAGTACGGAGAGAACGGTTCTCTTGATTACATGTGAAGATATAATTAATATTTTTTACACATACATTGACAATAAAAAAGCGGAACGTATACTTATGAAAACACAACAAAACCTCATTTAGACCGAAATTTATAAATGGACCGATACAGACCGAAGTACAAATCAGACCGATACCATATCGGTCCAAATGTGAGACCGGTCAATAGACGATCCTAATTTGTATTTTTTTTACTTTAGACCGGTCTAGTACTTTCAGACCGAAACTCAACACTAATCTTTATATCTCTATGTTCACAAAGCCTACCTTACCTTACCGTAGCTTATTGTTCATAGGCACCCTTATGGGTCATATTAATACGAATATACTCCTTTATATATGAAGGAAAAAGTACTCAAAATGGCCTCAGTTTATAAAATAAACTAACCAAATGTGCTCATTAATAATCAATAAAGCTATTTTGACTGATAACTGGGCCCAAAAGTCAGTAGTTTCTTTTACAAAATGTATTTTATATCAAAGTGTTGTTAAGGAAAAATTCCTACTATCAATAATTCCCAACAAAAAATGCTTAATCAGATTTTCTTTGTGCATAAGTTTTATATATAAATATTCCTAAAACCAATATATATTTTTAGATTGATAGAAAGATTGATAGATATATAATAGATAGAATCGTTCTCCAGTGACGTTATTGAGTAGTCACACTGCTATATGTTTGTTTTGTATTGCCCGATCTTATTCTACAGACCTTGCTTGAAACACTCGCAAAGAAATATCTATTAACTAATTTTATATTTTCTTACATAATATTTTTGTATGTAGAGGTTTAGCAATATTTTCATATTTTCCGTTAATAATTTTATAATCAATGACAGTTCTTTAATTTTTATACAGTTTATGTGAGCAAAATGAGATAATATATTTCAGTAAATATATAAATATGTCCCGTTCCATTCTTTAACGTTTAGATACGAAAGTTACCTATTTAATGGTTTTATTTAAAAAAATACATTTAGAACTCATGAATATCTAGCTTGAAAAAGTGTGATATTTTTGAGCGTGTTGATGAGGAAATGAAATAAAAAAACAGTTGTCATAATGCCAAAAAAATATCAAATTCACTCGCAGCTGTTGGTGTTTGAAAAACAATTCAAGGAGAAGAATATCATCTTTACAAAGACATTTCTTCCCTTCTCGGTCCATTTCATGTACAAATTCTTTGAATCGACTTATCTAATATCACGTATTATTATGGATTAAATAGAGCAACTTCT
>CP045904.1:18174791-18194344 GCA_013387185.1 Caligus rogercresseyi
TTATCACTTATTTTTTCTACCTCTCTTTGGATGCGATGGAGGAGACATTTTTAAGTGACATAGCTTCGAAGAATGTGTTGCAGAGAAGTCCTCGTCAAAGGATACACAAATCTCCATCAGAAAATACGTTATCTTTGCAGAGGAACCTTATAGATTTCGTCCATAAGCTACAGATCTTCTCCACTCGATGGATGTATTTTTTGTAATTTCATTAAAGATTTTCATATACACCTTTGGTATAATACAACTCAGCGGAAAATACCTCCCCCGAGCAAACGTTTTGGTCTTAGAATAGATGAAGATAATGATGGTGAAAAGGCACGAAACAATTTTCCTCCTCGATAATGACTCTTTTTTCGGCAATAAATGGATGAGAGGACGCCTTGTATAACATGAGAGGAACAACTTTCAAATTATAAAGTCAATTCTTCTCTGAATGTTGAAGCTCCTCCATTTGATATGTTTCGAGGTATGATTGAAAATGCATTTGTCCAGTTCTTCTTATCAATTCCTTTATTATTCCAGGTAATTCCAGAATGTCCACTTGTTTCCTAATTTGGCAAGAAGTAATTTCACTTTCTTTAGGGTTCATTTTCCAAGGGTAGAATTGCTGTATTTGCCTTGTTTGATAGCTAGGCCTGATATTCGTTCGTATTTTGAAAAAAAGTTTAAAACGATATCTAATCTTTTACTCAGTTATAGGTCTGAATTTCCTTCTACCATAGGATAACATCATCAGTCTATTAAAGTTTTGTGCCTTTGACGTCCCACGCCAAACCCTCCGTACTTTTTCAAATCCATCCGATTAGATCCTCAACTGCTGCAACAAAAAGTAAGGGAGACGATGGGGCATCCTTGCCTACAGCTATCTTAAGGTGGATGGGATCACTTTCCATTCCATTAAGTGATATGTCGGGGTTCCATTTAGCAGTAATGCCCGAATGGGATTGACATAGTCCTTTGGTAAGAGTTTCTTTACCGCATTCATAATGGGAATATGCGATATAGAATCGAAGGCTTTTTGAAAATCAAATAGCAATTATTGCCCGAAAGTTTCCTTTCTTCACTGAATCAATGCAAGCTTGAATATTTCTGGAGACAAACAGATTCTTTTTTTTTAGAAAGCCCTTTGCTGAGTGCAATCTTTGTGTTAAGATTGGTTCCATTTTTTTGGGCAAGCCACTCCCGATTATTATATATGAATAATTGAGAATGGTGATGGGCCTCTAGTGACTAAAGTCTAAAGACTAAAAAGCGATACTACCCTTTGTAAGTTCCTTTAATTCCATGGATTTACCTAATTAATAGGTAGGAACACTTTTCTCCAAAAGTGAACAAAAACTCCACCACTTAACCCATCGGGACCTGGGTTTTTATAATTAAGTTTATGACGAATATAATTTGTTATTGATCCTTAGTGAATAGTATATTTTCTTCGATCCTTGAAAAAAAATTCGCCGAGGAAGTTTGTCCGTTATCCTCCCCAATAGACTGAAATTTTTTAGAAATATCTAATAATGTCTTTTGGGGCATTTAAGACCTTCCCACCCTCAATAATTCTATTAACGAAAGGAGATGGTCGTGTTCAATATTTGAAACAAGTTTAACTCTTGGGAGACACTTTTTTTGAGAGATACTTTCTCTTCCATTTCAGCCTCCACAACCTCGGACATCCTAAATGCGTTGAATGTATCCACCATTAAGGACTGGGCAAAAATGAAGACGAACTAAGATGTTTTCCATATCCTGTTGTCGCTTTTTCGAGGCTTCTCTCTTTTCTCTCAAGAAAAAATTTGTGGTGGATTGAATAGTTTTTGTGAAAACCCTCATTGTCGTGTCTGCGGAGTATTTGGAGAATGCGCCTCTCTTATATATGATAGCAACTTTTTTTAAGCTTGGCGTCCTGAAGAACTTGAAGAGGGAGCTTAAAGCGGCGGTGATGATACCCTGAGCGTAGCTCCAAATCAATTAATTATGATCTGAGAAATGTTCTGGTTTGTAAGTGGCATTTTAATCAGTTTAACAATACTAGGAGAAGCTAAGGCCAGATCAACTCTTGATCTATATTTACCTCGAGACCACGAAAATCTACCAGGGGAGAATCGACCCATTATATCCACAAGTTTGAAAATGTTGATAGCCGTTTGAAGACTTCTCCTATCAGAGTTATAAGCAACCATTATGACTGGTAGATTGGTTGCTCTCACACTGTCCGTTAGGGTTCCATCAATAGATTCATAAAAGTCCGAGCATTGCACATGGGGACCATAAGCATTAATGAGATAGAAAGCCATGCCACTTGTCGAAATATAATTTATGCCAATCACTCATTTCGGATGCCTCTTTAACAGATTTCGCCGTCTTTATATTTTCGAGATAAACGTCTGAACCCCTCGATTTGAGTTATTACTAGAGATAGAAAATCGAGGATATTTTGGGCGTGTGAAAGGGAGAATGTGTGAAGGGTGCAATTGAGTTCAAGCTCCTTGTTATCACTATTCTTTTCCTCAGAACAGAAGCCAAAACAGATATTCAAATATAAAATAAATACCTTCCGTTCTGGCCGACTTGGCCTGCTTCATAAATGAATAAATATTCTTCAAGAGAGGAAAGAGAACAGTGATAACAAGGAGCTTGAACTCAATTGCACCCTCACACATTCTCCCTTTCACGCCCAAAAATATCCCTCGATTTTCTATCTCTAGTTATTACCCGTAAAGAACGTTTTGAAGCGTCGCAGTTTGCATAACCAACAGTTCGGAGGACATGTTGATGACACCTCACATTTTACATCTTGTAGGCCAACAATGTCGGGATTTTTTTCCAAGATGGAGTTCAATAGAGCATGTCTCTTAGTCTGTTATACTTGTATTGAGTGATATGATCAGGGCTGTTGGAATTTGGAACAAAAAAAAATGCCTTATATGCCCAGAAATATGCAGGGAAAAAATGACTAAATATGCTAAAAAATAGGCGAAAAAAAGGTTAAATAAGCAAAAAAAAAGCCTTTTTATGTTGGAAAATAATGTACATTCTAAAATGAATAAAAATTACGTCATATAATCATGGTTCCACTGAGAATGAGCATATCTTTTACAGCCTCTCTGTCAGACTGGTTCGTGGTCAGACAAAAAAGACTTAGTTTGGAGAAGACCCTTCGCAGTCCACAGAGGTAAATTGGAGCATACGAATAGAGGAACGGCAATTGGATCATTGAGCTCCAATGTCTCTCTCTTCAGAAGTCTGGAGTAGAATTTAATTTTTTTCGAAGTCCGGATTCTTCTCAAGGACACTGTTCAACTTGCTGGCAAAGGGCTCAACGGTCAGCTGCATCTGCACCATCTCAAGGATTCAATGCTCTCCGTCAGTGGAAGGCGGTTTGCAGGCTTGAAATGGCGCGTTACCAATTGAGTAAAGTTGCCCCAGTGAATGCCAGCTGACCCGGTAGCTTTGGGTCTTGAACAGTTTCTTGGCTTTGACGATTGCCGAGTTGTCGTCATTGAGAGATCTATGAAGTATCCAATCCCCTTGAAATGATCGCTCGGAGCCGTTCAAAAAACAGCCAGGACCCGGACGGGCTGGGTACCCGGTTGTTCCTGATTTATATATATATATCTATATTAGCTGTTATGTTAGCTGGATGAGAAAGATAAAGAAAAAAAGAAGGGAGAGAAGTGAGGCAAAATACTCCCTTCTTCAGGAAACAACGGGTACCCGGCCCGGGTACCAGCTGTTTTTGGAGTGTCCGGCCCGGTGGCCCGGCTTTTATATACACGGGCCGGGACATCAATATTTTTGCAATATTTCGTTTGTCATAAAAAAAAAATTAAAAAATCATCACTACAGAAACTTTTTGGGGATTCTTTTCTGTAAAAAAACGTTGTCACTTTTTTTGAGACTCTTTTCTTTAAAAAAAGTCGTCACTTTTTTTGGAAGTTCTTCACTTGAGAATATGGAAGGAACAAAAAAATATATTATGTCCGGCCCGGGTCCCGGGGGAAAAAAAAGGTGTTCCGGTCGTTTCTGCTGTATGTCCTCAAACTTGTTCCAAATATGCGGATAAATATGCAGAAAAAAGGCCAATATGCGTTATATGTGTTAAAGGTCCTTTATGCCAGAAAGTTTATTTACCAGATTCCTACAGCCTGATATGATTCTTTTTATGCCCACATTTGCTTTAATTTTGTTTGAAAAGTGATCTTCGAAAAAAATCGGTAATCTTCATTTTGGGAATATTTATCTAAAAAAATAACTCATAACTTGGCTGAATACGAAGTTACGATTAGTTTCTTTATTTTCGTCGGGTTTTTCTGTTATCAGGAGATGGACCTGAGAAAGATCTTATTCTTTTTGACGACTGACACCGAGTCTTGTCCAACAGAATAACATTCGTGTCCAGGTGATAACGCTGATTTTTGGAATTGTTTTCGCTGTTCGAGGTGTATTTGTGGCTACTATGTTAGTGTCTGAATTTGTCGCAGTTTCAATGGAAAGAGCCGGAGAGGATTCGTTGACCAGTCCTTGGTCTGAGTCTCAGAGACATGTAAAGAAACCGGGAGCTTCCTCACTGACAAAAGGTATGCTATTCCCATTCACACTATCCTCGACGTAGTCTTCAGAATTTCATTCCAGAAGTCGCCATAGCAACAGGGACCTGACTGACGTTGCAGTAGAACCATTATGTTTCCTCAACAGACTTCTTCATCCTCGACAGGGATAGACACTTCACTGTCGAAAATATTTATAACAGGAGCATGTGATTGTCGTTATGCAATTCTGTGTATTAGAGATCTCCTCCAGCTGAGAACAGACTTTTCTCCAGCAGTATTGGTCACATTACTTATATACGTCATCTATTTTTTCAATAGCCGTTCATAATCAGTAGTTTTCATTTTATTCTGGTCGCAATATTGCTTTAAATGCCCGAAGTTAAAGCACCTTTGACATTGCAATTTAACACCCAGAAAACTTAAGTTTAACTAAGTAACCTGGAAAGGTACTATCTGGGGAATGTTGGAAGGATCTGCAGTGATCTCCACAATATAATCACTATCCCTCCAAACTTCGCGATAGTTTGTTACTTTTTTCTCCACGTTTTTATCAAAAGGATTAATTTGGGATAGTGATGTTAATCTCCCAAATGTTCGAGCCACTTGACAGGAGCCTTCGTTAACTCTTTTAAATGTATTAACAAAGTAATGGTGAACTTCTTTCTTCTTGTCAAGAGATATTTATCAATTCCTTGAGCTGCAAATTGCCTCTTCAAAAATGCCGTCTTTATTTATAGTCTTTATTTCAATTCTTTTTTTAGGTCGAAAGTCTTGATCTAACATCGATAGGAAACTTTGTGTAGATATAAGATTGTCCTAACCAATCGGGGGTTTGCTCTAGCCACTTCATGCTCATGGAATCTGAATTCCATAGCCATATCGTACACTTCAATGTGCTTCAATTTGTCCGTTTTAAATGCATTTCCATCAAAGTCTTCCATTGTAATAACGAAGGTTTCCCATGCGTAATCTACATTCAGGTGTAATCTTTTCTCAACACATTGTTGTTGGAGCTCTTTTCTTTTTCAACACGTTGAATAAGCGCTCCTCAAAAAAGTCGATTTGCCCTTATCAGGAGGTATATCAGGAGGAATATCTCAAGGAGAATATAAATAAGGTGAGTCAAGAGGAGATCTTTGACTTATGCTCTTGTTCAAAAGATATATTTTTGTGACGTCACGAATGCTACAATAAAAAAACATTATTTATTAGTGCTATGGTATAGAAATTATTTCTCAACTTATATCTCAAGTGAAAATATAATACATTAAAATATTGTTCTAATGCATGAAACAAATTGTTATGTAAATGATGTATCATTAGTATTCATTATTTAAGTAATTAGCAAACAATCATTTCAACAATAAAAATATTTTTTACATTTCCAATTTATTTGAAGGAATTTATAAATCACAATAATAGCATTATATACATATGTACATTAGGGTAATAACTTTTTTACTTTTTTCACAAAAATGATTACCTGTAGCACGAATGAATGAACTTTTGCTTATAATTGCCTAAAATGACCTTTATTTTATTGACCTAACAAAAAAAGTCATGCACAAAGAACTTTGAAAGATTCACCCTTAACGTAAAGAGGGCTAAATTCGATAACGATAAGGAAACATTACAAAGTGTCTCTAATGAATAAACGGATTGAATAATCCGAAACCAGTTGAACACGATGTGCTGGCTGGTGGAAGCTTAAAAGGGACAAACCTCACGTGAGATTTTAGAATATTCTACCACTTTGC
This sequence comes from Caligus rogercresseyi, assembly GCA_013387185.1. Lineage (NCBI taxonomy): Eukaryota > Metazoa > Arthropoda > Copepoda > Siphonostomatoida > Caligidae > Caligus > Caligus rogercresseyi. Next base: position 18,181,099 of record CP045904.1, read on the forward strand.
TTGACCTTCAACAGTGTTCTGATTCTTCTATTACCTCCTGGGCAGTGGACACTGGACACGCTCTACTATCTATACATTCTGTTCTTGGAGTATAGCTTAGTAAAGAACAGCATGTCGTTTAAGAAAAGTTCCTCTACCACAGAGAAGAACAAGGAAACCTGGAGAAAGACCTGGTCCATTTCCAAGCACCATCAAGAAGAGGTAATGTGGTAATCCACGAAGAACCCCTGAGTGACCTGAGCCGCATGCCCTGAAAAGCCACGTGATGGGACGTTTCAAATCCCTTGAAATCCATCGCCACAGAACGGAAAAAGAGGGTCGGTCTGGTTGCTGTGGAGCTGAAAGCTTTATGAAGGACGACATTGAACTTCCCGCCTGTATCAGATCAAGCCATCCGTGCAAAACTAGAAAAGCTCCTGCAAGAGTATGACCATTGCAGGAAAAAGCAAAACTTTGATTCATTGAATGAACTGTTCATGCGAGCAAGGTGCAAGGTTAATGGCTTGCAAAGAGGATAAGAACCTCTACGACCTACAAATGCAGAGCAAAGGCCAGGTCGTTATTCTACTGGCAAACGTGCCAGTGCCCAGACCATCCACCCATCCAAGCGAAGGAATACATTGGAAGTGGATGTGTCCAATTCAGCAACTGAGTTCAGCTCAGTAGCATTAGATTATTCTGAAACAGGTACGGACTCATGTGACACAAGTGAAGACAGTTCTTTGGAAGATGAGGCTGCACCATCAACAAGCACAAGGAAGTATAACCCCACTGGTGTTGCAAGGCGCCTTGTTACAAGCTCAAAGCTATCGACCCACAAAGCAGCAAAGGTGTGCCGTCAGCTTTCAGGTGAGGGCATCGAGATCCGGACCCCAAGTCAGCCAGGAATCCACAAGCTCTCTACAGGAGAGCTGCTGAAGTGAAGCACTACTTGGTTAGTACACTTCATCAGGAGAAGTGGAGCTTGCACTTCGATGGTAAAAAAATCAATGGCATTGAACACCAAGCAGGGGTCCTAAAAAATGAAGCAAAGGAAATCAAATTGACTGTGCTTCAATTGAAGGACGATACAGCTGCAACCATTGCAAAAGGGCTCAAGGATGTCTTGCAGGAGTTCAACTTGTGGGGATCAATTCTGATGATAATTGCCGACACGACAAGCGTCAACACGGGAAGAAGTCTGGTGTTGTCATTCGGCTGCAGTAGATGCTTGAAAAGAATGGGAGCCCAAGACCCAAGTTTATCAGTCGTCAGCACCATGTGCTCGATTGCATCCTCCGTATTGTCATGGACGATGAGCTCCATGACTCACCAAATCCCCAGATATTGAGTACTTCTTTGTAACGGACTTTGGTGCGCAAGTATGACCAATTGAAGGCAGCTTTCAGCAATGGAAAAGCTGAGATCAAGGAAACAGGCGGTTGGAGAGACGACATGAAATTTCTGTATCACCTTACTCGTGTCTATCGACAATTCACTGAGAAAGATGAGGTCCCTTTTGTTAACTTTCAGCAGATTCCTAACATCAGCAATGCACGTTGGAACTCTCGTGCCATTCTAGCCCTCCTTGCATTCATTCTGATGCCTGAAACTCGAACCAGGCTGCGTAAAATCGGTTCATTTATTTCTTACCCATGAGCCGGCCATCGGTTTAGAAACCAATTGTTTCGCGATAAGGATTTCGAAGAACTATCATCTGCTCTGGATGGATACCAAAAGGTCTCAAATGCTTAGAAACCCACTGGAAAAGAGATGAATCGCCCATCAATATTGCCCGAAGCAACCAATGCTGCGAGCGTGCGATCAAAGTTATGCAGGACTTGGACGAGTCCTGCCGCAACAAGGACAACCTCCCCTGAGATTCTTCCTTTCCAATGACATTAATGTGACCAATTGACATTGATCAATTGTTTTCTGTCCCTTTATACTGACATACAATAGTATATACATATCATTCTTTAAAGTTTTTGTTTAAACTGGAATATGTTTCATTTGACTTCAAGAACTGGTCAAAAAACTCTTAATTAAATTATTTAAAATACTTTGTGCGTGAAGTTTTTTGGTCAAATAAACTTAAAAATAGATTTATTTAATCTTTATAAAATTTCATCATATGACATAGGAATATGAGGTTGTAAAAAAGTTATCACCCTAATGTACATACAAAAAAGGTGGGGAACATAAGGAATATAAATATAATTACCCTAATTAGTAATTGGCCTATGTGCTTAAGTTTTCACTAACATTTTTAGTTGAAGTAGCTTATTAAGAAAATTGACTCGAATCCGTGTTCTTTTTTTTACAAAAGCCATTATATTTTTTGACCAATTTGGATATAAATTGATAAGTGGTTTAAAAAGTCTTTGAGAAACAGGGGTCTTTATCGATTGTATCTTGATGGCTATTATGAAAAAATTGGAAATTATTTTCTAAGAGGTGGCAGAACTTCAAAAATCAGGTGAAGGGCCGTAATAATTCAATCCAATGACTTTGAGTTTCTTCAAATCCTTCAATATTACTCGTGTGTTTCCCCAAATTTGTGTGGAGGTCTTTCAACTTCCTGGCTAAATATCCAGCGATATATGAGAGACCCTCGTTGGAACAGTCATTGGAATTTTTCCAGTGTTTGCCGACTAGGCAGAGAAAGTAGTTTCCGTGAGCGCAAGTACTCAAAAGCCCGGGTACATATGCTCCGTAGGATGAGGGCGGTAGCTTCATCTTCTTTTGAGTAGCCACTTTGTCGAAGTATTCATTAAGCTTTTGTTTGAATCGCTTTGTAATCCTTTTCGAATGAACTTCTAATTAAAGTTTTCTTTAAGTTTTATTAGCTAAGTTTGAGGCACTTAACTTTGTAGCAGGACAGCTTCATTTTCGTGATGAGAGTTCCTCATTCCTCCTCAATAGTAAACTCACATTTTTTTTCGTTGACGGGCTTCTTGATGGACCTGTCTGAAGGACTTGAGGAGGGTGATCCAGGGATGAAGAGTGAAGGAACAGCTTGAGACATAAGCTTCTTCAGGTAAGGATGCCAAGTAGCTTAGCCTGAATATTCCTTTGGAAGTCATCCGGAGTAAAATGACGATCGCGGATCTTCACATTCTTTAGACCAATCCTGTCGGATCTTCTGCATCATGCAATCCACTGACGTGGATATCGAGATCCTTCATCGTACATCTCGAGGATTAGAGCAAGAGGGGATGGCACAAATACGATAACTTCCTCGAGAATATGGCATTTTCGCTTACAATACAAACTGAACTATAAATCAAGCGTAGCACCTGTGACATCACAACAAAATAGTCAGCTGTCGCATGGAAATTGCCTACGTCGATTCCATTGCCTCACCTTATTTATATTCTCCTTGAATATCCTCCATCCTTCCTTATCTCTGAGGCCTTATTGATATTAGCCCGTAAAGACGGTGAAAACGTGAAGAAAAATTACAGGAACAAAAGAAGAATTGTGCACTCTGTGACGCTCCCACAAAAGGGAGAAGAATAGGTGGGGGGAGGGGGAGACTTTAAAAAAAGAAGAACTCTTTTTTTAAGCACTCCTTATCTTAAAAGCCCAATTTTACCTAAAAAAGGGGCAATATGTAAATGTATAATTAGAGAAAGAAAGTCGAGGGATATTTGGGGCGTTGTGAAAGGGAGAATGTCTGAAGGGTGCAAATTGAGTAAAGCTCCTTGTATCACTATTATCTTACTTCTCTTGAAGAATAGATATTAGAGTATACTTTAGTACACCGCTTCCATATTTTAGGGAATCATAGTTATATTTTTATTTTTGAAGGTAATGGGAGAGGAAAAAAAAAGAAAAGCAAGAGGAGAAGTTAGAAGAGAGGAATGAGATAGAGACACAGAGAGGAGAGGAGTCACACGGATATAGACACACAGATAGAGAAGGCACAGAGAGAGAGAGATATATATAATTAACTTACTCCCATCCTGAAGAGTCCGGGATTGAAAAAAGAGTGACTTACACATAGAAGTGGAATCTTGGGCACCTGGATCGTGAAAGAGGAAGTTCCTGCCTGACCAATTCCTACTCATTCGTCTTCAAATATCTACCCTCCCTCCATCCCCCTCTTCCGGATCTGTCTCGGATGACTACGGAGACTCCACTCATGAAGCCTCCCTACACGTCTCTTGGATTTGTACGTCTAGAAGAGGAAGTCTCTCAGGCATTGCTCTTCCTCCCTCTGGGTCTCGGATGACTACGGAGACTCCACTCTAACCCTCTCCTACACTTCTCTTGGAATTTTCCTCTTTCTTTTCTTTTTTTTCTCCCATTCCCTTCTAAAAAATAAAAATATATACCACGAGTCCCTAAAATATGGAGGCGGTGTACGAAAGTATACCCTAGACCCCAGATTCCAGGCTTACTGTCGATACAAGAAATCCGTCCACAAGAAGCTGATCCCTGATAAATTTAATGAAAATCCCGAGGAGCGGCTGGGAGCACTTCTTCACACAACAAAATACATAAAACTCTCAATAAAGTTTTTTATTTACTGAGTGAATTTTAAGTCCTGATATTTAAATATTTAGTTGCAGATTTCATAGCTAAAGGATGCATGAAAGTCTCAAGATTTTCAAATATAAGAATTTTGAAATATCTCTTAAATGCTAAATGTCACACGAGCGTGATTTTATGCCTTAAATGCGTTTGGACTTAGCTGAAACAGCTAATAAAGAACTCTTACGTCACAAACTAGCGTTGTCAAATATATACACACATTTTCGGGAAGCACTATGATTTCATTATGATTTGTTACGAAGAAAAAAAAATATGTTGCCTTTATATTTGCAAGTTCCTTCATGGAATTCTCTAAGAGTTCTTACATAATCTAAATCCCATTTCCAAATCACAGTAACTCTTTAAATATTCAAATTATTTAAGGAACCTGCAAAATAAAAAAGCAAACATGTTTTTTTTGTAACACAATTATATGTTAAAGCAACCTCATGATTTATTACTTATATATTTGATCAATACTTGTTCATACTAAATTGATATTTTCTTTACTTTCATCCCAGATATCAAATTATAAAAACTGTTCTGAAAGGCATTGGCATTTACGAAAAATAGATTTATATATCAATTATAGTTAACAACTTTAAACAAAAAAAAATATAGCCGCTTAAATAGAACACTAAAAAATGATCAATTTTTGAAATATAAAGCCTATTTTTTCGAATAGTACGAAAGATATTGAAATTATAAAACTGATTTGAAATGCCTTTGAATACTAAAAAAATAATACTTATATCATTTGTGGTTACTCTTACTTTACACGAAGATAACTGGGTGTGAACCATTAAAAATGATGAAAATCCTGATTTTCAAAAAAAAGACCATAAAGTCCGAACCTTTTTCGGACGATATTTGAGTGGCATTTTGGAATCTACGTAAAAATGGGACTCAAATTAGAAATTTCAGCTCAGGGGCAAAAAAGACCTTAATTTTGTTATATAGTACAATTTATAAAGATTTCATTTTATTTATTTTTATGACACTGTGTCAGTATTTATTTATTCGTGTTTTTGTTGTATGCTTATATACAATGTATTTCATATTTGTAACAATAATTATATATAAACTTAAGAAAGTAATTGTTAAGTAGCTCAATAGTTATTCAAAATTGAGTGTTACTTTAAAATATGAGGAGGAGCGTATTTAGTAGCAGGATAAAATTATAGCACAAGGTTTTGTTATACGTAAAATTCATTAAGATTTCAATATAATATTCACAAGTTATGAATATATTTGTTTGGCATTGATAGTTATTGGGTCGATAATGTCTTTTTTGTACGTTCAATGAAACTCTGCTTTGTCGATGTGATGATTGAAATATGGTGTCCTTTCCGCTGAGGACATTTGTTTTTGTTTTACTTCAAACTAAACGATTAACAATTACTAAGGACTTTTATGAAATATCCAAAGAACGCCTATAACAAACTAAGAAGGCCGTTATTCAGTTATCACCACAAACACCATAAAAAATAAAATAAACCTATCATAATTGAAAAACATGTGTTAGAAAACAATAAATGAAAATAAACCATTTGATTGAGTAAAGTTATTGCGTCTTATCTTTTCTTATAAGGAAAACATGATCTAGAAAAACATTGTACTTGTACAACGTCAAAATGAAATAAATATGTATTTTTAGACGAACCACTTGAGCTTTAAAAATAAATTAGGTCTATCGAAACATCTAACAATAAATACACTTTCACTCATACTTGCTACTTCAAGGAATTAAAGGTTTTAAACATATTTTTATCATTTCATCCCTAATCTGAATAATATTATTCTGATAGGCAGTCATTTTATGCTTAAAGATGTTTTTGTGAGCGTTTCCTTGTTTGTATAAATGTTTTATGCTTGTACGTTGACTTTATAAATGTTAAAATAATACTTCAAAAAATTATTTACATTTTATTTGTCATAATTATCAAAACAATATCAGAAATCGATAAAAAAGAGATAGCTTTAAAATAATCTGCCGAAGTTATGTGTAACCTGTGGAATTCTATACACATTCCATGCCTGGATTTGATCCCACATTTTGAGGTTCATAGACGAAAAAAATAAGACCTTTTTAATTCTTACATTAATCTCATGAAGATCTTTCTCTGTACACTTATCTCCAATCAAGGAGCCCAGTAGGTAGATATATGTTTATGTTTGGAACAACAAAGACAATGCTTTCTCAATTATTCTTCTGTAGTTACGCAGGGTCTCCGTTTTTTCCTCGTTAACTGCGAGGCCAGCCTCAGACGAATAGGTATTAATAATTTTTATTGTGTTCTGTATAGATCTTATGGTTTCTAGTGGACTGCATCCAAATATCAAAGTCATATCGTCCGCAAAACTGAGACACTTTTGATTTAGGGTTGGCGAAACACCACTCATCGTGCTGTCTGTGTATAGTTTTTATTATTAGCGGATCAAAGCAAGGCAAGACGAGAAGTGCAGAACTTGGTCACCTTGTGTAATGTCTCATTTGTTTTCGAATAAGTCCATTTGATTTCCATGGTGAATAGGAGTTTTAAATCTACTATGATAGCACCAACCATTCTAATGCTAAAATCCCTAAATTCTTTTTTAAGGGTATGAATAATGAATTTATGTGATGGCGTATCTAAAGCTTTGGCAAAATCTTTGTATTGGCATCACCTAAACATTACTAATAGACTCTTATAAGGTTTGTAGATCAAACGGAATATTTTCCATATACTTTTTGTGCTATAAACCCATATTTACTCAGATTTAAATTTTGGGATAAAACGATTACATAAAATTATTGAGAAAATTTAAAAAAATACAATTTTGCGTTATGAGTTAGTGAAGATTCCATAAAAGCATGAGGTCTTTGTTGCTTTTCATATAAAAACGATGCCCCACCTAGAAGAAAACTCTGGGAATTGTACAACAGCCATAACTTTTTGGTAAAAATGAAGTAAACTGGAATTTTATTTATCACTGTATTTTTATAAATACCTGATGGGCCGATGATCTGTTTATATATTTATAATAAATGGTCTTTATGGAGATTAAAATACATTAGTTTAAAAGCTAAAACTGTTTAATATTGGAGCTTTGAAGCATACTTTATAATTTATCCAATAATATTTCATTACAGTGTTTCTTTTATACTTAAAACTTTAAAAATAATATCATAAGTTATTTTTAGACTTTTTAATGAGATGAATGAGGTCTTTCAAACTTGTACATAATATTATATATTAGAGTAGGTGTATTGTTTATTAATATATTTAGGGGTTAAAAACTTATAGCTCTGCCATTAAAAAATATATTTGAATGGTTAAAAATGTGGTCATTTTTAGGCATTTTTTATTGTTTTCGAATATTTTGATTATAAGTAGGTACCTGTTTTTATGTTTTATCGATAGTGAGCAGTAACAACCTTTTTAGTGATGGAACTATTTGCTTGAAAGAAGTTATTCTATATAACATAGTATTGCACATATTAAGTAGGTTAGATCAATAAGAAGTCATGAATGAAAAAAATGATGGGCATGCTAAGCTTTAACAAAACATATTTCTAAGCTGCCAACAATGTTTATTAAAGGTTAAAAGGAAGTATTCAAACAAACAAGAGGTCAAAAACATACGTCAATGTATAGATAATTAATTTACTCTGTTTTTTGTAAGTTTTGTTTGTTTATCAATTTGTATCTCCATGGATTCAAAGGTCCAAAAAGGGATAAAAGCTTTAGCAAGTAACTAAGGGAATGCTTACTTTTTGTAAGTTAATTAAGGATAGAGACACAAAAAGTCCTTTACTTGCTCAATGAATGAAAGTTTCAAGAGTTGTGTACCACTTCAACTTTTGATCTTTTATAGATTAATGTTTATATCGAAATAAGTCCAAATGGTACACATTTATTTTGAATTATTTCTTATATATTGATTTACAGAAATAACCATTCCATATGTTTCAAAGAAAAAAAATCACATTCTTACTTCTATCTAATACCTTTAAGACATTTCTTCTATTATATAAATTTATTCAGATGATTTTTGAGCCTTACATTTAGAAAGGCAAAAATAAAGTTTCAGGTCCTTGAGTTCGACTTTAATGAAGGCTTGTAAAAAACCATTATATCAATTATTGCCTGGTATTACTTATCAAGAAGACATTTACATTTTACTATATAATAGTAAAATGTAAAAAAAGTTGGGATAAACCGTAGATAATTTATACCAATGACAAAATGATTTTTTATGTGGCTGGGTTACTAGCCTGATAACTTTTAATTTACTCAACTAGGTCATCACCAAACATGGACAAAAACATTGATATAGCCCTAACAGTGTAATTTCTTATCCTTTCCGGCCAAAACAAAATGAAAATAGTGCTAGAAAAAAGGCTTCATTCAATTGGAAACACCAAACCTCCATCTATTTTTGCTTCAATGGGTTTCAAATGATGCTGTTGAACGAGTTGTAAATAATTGTTGCTTTTGGCCGTTCTTTTCTTCATGTACACCAACTGATTATATTATTTTGCTATTATTTTTTATGAAGTATGTAGTATTAAATGCAAACAAGAAAGGAAGAACGAAACAGTTTCTACCCATGATCTTCTTGTCACTGATTTGTTTTCATTTGAGAAAGAAGAAAAAAAGTTATATGAACTAAATAAAAATCTGGACGGAAAAAAGAAGATTTGTTTAATTTATTCTATATAAATCTAACACGTGCAGTTTGGGATCCACAGAGACGTTTCAGAGATTTTTCATTTCTCTTCTATTTCGTCCCATATAGATGTAAGTACTCGCTAACTAATTCTCATTCTCGATTAATTCAATGTCCGAGGCCCAGGACGCAGAAAGAATGAGTGAAGGCAAAGAACATGAGATCTGCTAGGAGGGAGGTATCTATGCGCAACTTTGGTAGATTTTCTAAGACACATGGGTCTCGAGCTGAACAAGAGATTCTCTTGAGGCTCCTCAAGTCCAGCTCAAGCATTGTTTCGAAGAAGCGAGGGAGGAAGATTCCAGCAGGTCTCAGCACAACCAAAAGTGACCAGAAGAGGGACCCCAGGCTCTTGGCTGCCCTCAAGAAATCTGTCATCAATTTAGGATTGCTCCTTGTGGTCTCATGTAGCGTGTTGTAGCAATAGAGTCCAAGTCATTCCTCCTCAGGCAGGGACAGAGTCAAGTCCTTCCTCCTGGAAGGGCACTGGCCTCCGCAAATGATTGAATGTTCCATGTAAAGGCATTCCTGGAGACTGGAGGAGGGAATGATACCTTAAGTGTAATGGGCCGATTTGGTTGAGCAAATATGTCTGCAGAACCTTTCCTTATTTAATGTAGTGACCCTTAAATAATATTAAATTGACTTACATGGAATTGCACTTAATGTAGTTTTGATTATTGGCTGGTTTATTTTTTTATCTTGTTTGAATGGAAAATAATCTTTTAATTGATGATTCTCCATTTAAAGAACTTTAAAACAAAAGACTATGTAATTTTATATCATCATACTGTTTCATAGCTTCAAATTAATTTGTTATCAAAAAAAATCTATATCACTAACGTTTTTATTACTTTCAGATATTCGAGATGCCCAAAGTTATAGATCCGATCCGTCTCATCCACGAGCTCGGTGGGAACAGAGTGTGGGTTTACGACTCACAAAAAGAATCTCTCTGCTGTAGGCTATGTTCCAAATCCTTCAATATTAAAATTAGGAGCAACCTCTTCCATCATGTCCGATCCAATAAACACCAGAAACATCTTGATCTCTTCAACAAAACACAGACTATTGAGTTGGAGGAACAGACTTCATCGGTTACACGCCCTACTTTTACCATGGATCTGACAAGAATGATGATCGCCTGCAACATCCCTTTGGCCAAGGTGGAACAACCTGAGTTCATCAACTTCTTCGAGAAGCATTGCGGCAAGAGACTTCCAAGCCGGACAACGCTAACAAAGTGTATGGAGGAGGAATGTGAAACAATTTGCTCCAAGATTAAAGAGCAATTGAAGGAGAAGGATATTTTTGTACAGGCTGACGAGACGACTGATTCGCAAGGACGGGCCATGACCGCAATCATGGCTGGAACTTTGAATGGAGTCACCCTGGAACGTCCGTTCTTGATTGGTCTGAGCGATGTTACTACCATCAATAATCAGAGTCTCCAGTTAGCGGTTATCAGGGCTTTACGCAAAGTCCTTGGAAGTGAATTGGCTAATAAGAAGCTACGTCTTTTTCTCACTGATGGAGCCAGTTATTGTCTCAAGGCTGGTCGTGGACTGAGGCAGCAGTTTCCTAATGTAATACACGTTACCTGTATAGCTCACGCTCTCAATCGTGTTGCTGACCTCGCTAGGACGCAATTTCCGAAAGTAAACCATCTCATCTCGGAAGTCAAGAAATTTTTGTGAAGTCATCAATTAGAAAGCGCCACTTCGCAGCTTCCTTCAAAATTCCGCTGCCGCCCGAACCGGTGATTAGTCGTTAGGGAACTTGGTTGGAAGCTGCCTTCTATTATGAAAGAAATTTTCTTAATGTCAAGAAATTCGTGGAGGAATTGAAGAACGACAGTGCTGCAATAATTGAAGCCAAAGAAATCTTTGAAGATGAAGAGATCCTTACTCAGCTTGAAGTCATCAAAGACAACTTCCCAATACTTGTGAAGGCAATTAAGGCTTTGCAAGAGAGGCTTCCTCTGGTCGAGAGCTTCAAATTGATAGAAGAGGTCCAGACCACTCTCACACTGCACCTTTTGCCAACAAGTTGAAAGAGTTGCTGGATAAGAATCCTGGATATAGGACAATGATGGAAACAGCAAGTTCCTTGCATAGTGCTAAAGGAAATGAAGAATATGATGCCAATACCTTCTTGATGGCCAATGCTCCGATGGTGACATGCGACGTGGAAAGACTTTTCTCTGTCCTAAAGGATGTTAACTCTCCAAAGAGAGGAAGATTAACGGAGGCTCATCTTGAAGATATTTTATTCATTCGTTGGAATGGCAAACTCATTTGATAATATCGTTCCATGACCATCAAAGGATTTTTCGGATCAGACGTTTGAATAAATGATGATAGAAAATTGTTCCCTCCCTCATTTTGCGACCTTATGTTCTGATATGTAACAAAACGTTTTAGTAATAATGATTTTAGAAAAACTTAGGAATATAATATTTTCAAAAATCTTGGTGCTATTTTTTGCGACAGTAAGTGAACGCAAAGTTAATTTTTCAAGTGACTACTACTATGACTCTCGAAAAAGAAAATGTATTATATATAGATATATATACTTATATAGCACATATATATTATAATCAACAATTTAAAAAGTAAACATTCAAATAGTTTTGAGCTATAATTTCATTTAAGGATTTCTATGATTAACTCTTAAGGATTAAAATGGAAACAACTCTGCGTTCAGAATATTAAGCGGCATATAAAAATGTTAATAAATATTCACATCCCAAACTATCACTTTTAACCAATTTATACAAATAGTTTTACCTTTTCATTTTTAAGAAATTATTTATTCATGGCAATACAAGGCATATTTTTCGGTAATTTATTTAAAAAATGCCAATAAATTTTCTAAAATAATCCAGAATAAACCATTTTATTTATAGTATGTATTGTTATTTGAAAGTAGTTGGCGCGTAGAACTTAGTAGTCACTTACTGTCATAAAAAATGACAACACAATGTTTTTATAATAAATGTCTTCCTAAAAAAATCTTTGATCGCAAAATTGAGGGGGTCAACAAAGAATCAATTATCTATTCTTATATTCCTTTTATATTTTTTTGTCTTATCTTTATATAATGAATAAAAGTATTCTCATTAATCAGTAAATCAAAATGTGTTATTTTGTATAGTATATGTAAATAATGAAACAAACATACTATGCGAGTACTTACTGGATTCTTTCTCGTAGTAGTGTTTAAACTCAAAAAGGAAAGCCAAATTCATTCCTTCAACTTCTAATGTCTCATCTAATATCCAATACCTCGATTCATCTACGGATCCGTATATTCTAAATGAACATCCCTTAATATATCCTTGGTTGATGTAATTTTGTTAGTCAAGAAGGAGAACTGATAATTTCTCTAGGCAACATTTAATGAAGTTATCTGATTATTATTTTCATTATTTGCGAAAAAAAAATATTACTCAAATAATAAACTAATATAAATGAAAACAATACATCTAAAAGGCATGTACGGTTATAAATTCAACCAATATTCATGTTTGTCAAATTTTTCTTTGAAAGGAATACTTATTTAGTTTTATTTAATCGTTTACATAAAATTAAGATATTAAAAATATATATTTATGAAGAAAATTTTATTTAAGTATTTATTATATAAACAGTAATTTAAATGACCCTTTACACTGTATAAAATTTGTAGCTGCACTTCTTCATCCATGAGGATCCACAACAGACAGGCTCATAATGAAAATGTTTGTAAGGTAGGTTGTGTCGATTAGAAAGGGACCGGAATGGTGTCAATGAGGGTATTGAGTTTCTTGAAATATACAACCTTCACTTGATTTTACTATTTATTTGCAAAAAAAAATATATTAATCATAACACAATAAAAACCAATGGATACAACTCTGAGAACAATTCATCTAAAATTCATATATGGTATAAACTGAATATGTTGCATCAGTCTACGTATAAGCCCTTCATGTAAGAAGATAAATATATATATGATATTAAATGGTAAACAT
>CP045904.1:18208717-18240924 GCA_013387185.1 Caligus rogercresseyi
ATAATACCCTTATTTACTGTATCTTATTCTAGTGGCAGCCCAATCGAGTTCCCTCCGGATGTTCACATAGGATAGATACGGGAAGCTCTCCATCTTCATCCTCGAAATTCCGACGTCTTTCCCCGGAGAAAACTAAGATCTGTCGGGAAACATTGAATTCTCTCCTCGAGTCTGGTATTATTCGTTCTTCAAGTTCGTCTTGGGCATCTCCTCTTCATTTTGTAAAGAAAAAAACAGCCTGGTCAGTGGAGAATGGTCGGTGACTACCGAGCTTTGAATGCTAAGACGATTCCAGACAAATATCCTCTTCCACATATGAACGACCTAGCTTCTCGTCTACACGGTTCAAAGTTATACAGCAAAATTGACTTGTGTCAAGCTTATTATAACATTCCTGTGGACGAGGGAGATAAACACAAGACAGCTATCACGACTCCATTCGGTCTGTACGAATTTAATTATCTTCCTTTTGGATTGAGAAACGCAGGATCGACATTTCAAAGATTTATGAATAAGATTTTAAACAAATTTTCATTTACATTTACTTATCTAGATGATATCTTGATATTCAGTTCTAACAAGGAAGAGCATTTAGAGCATATATAATTAGTTCTCAAAACTTTAAATCAATTTAAACTCCGCGTTGCGGTAGAGAAATGTGAATTTTTCAAAGAAAATATCGAGTTTCTTGGAGTTCAAATAGCTCAAAATGGCATTTCACCCTCGAAGAACAAGTTGTCTGTTATCAAATCTTTCCAAAAACCTGTGTCCCCTTCAGAATTAAGGCGATTCTTGGGAATGATTGGTTTTTATAGACATCTTATACCAAACTTTGCTGATTTAGTTTTGCCTCTAACTGAAATGATTCGTGTGTCCGATATGAAAAAAGACTTAATCTGGACCGAAAAAGAGATCTCGTCATTTGAGGAGACTAAAAATAGATTAGATAGTATTTGCTGTTTACCTTTTCTGGATCCGGAGTGTAATATATTTCATTTAGTAACAGATGCTTCTAATTATGCCGTGGGTGCCGCTCTGCATCAAATTGTTGATGGCAAGGCTTCTCCAGTTCAATTCTTCTCTAAGAAGCTCTGTCAAGCTCAATGTAAGTATTCCACTTTCGATCGTGAATTACTAGGTGCTTACCTCTCCGTGCTCCATTTTAAACATTTGATCGAAGGTCAGAATACTACAATTTTTACCGATCATAAACCTTTAGAAGCAGCATTCCATAGTCAGAAACAGGCCAAATCTGACAGACAGCAACGTCATTTGTCAATTATAACAGAATTTGTGCAAGATGTTCAGTATATTAGAGGACGAGATAATATAGTTGCTGACTATTTATCTCGTCCTATTGAGAGTGTTGAAGAAGTACCCGTTTCTATAGATTTACCACAAATTTCTCGTGCTCAAACTCTTGCTTTATCCCAGGAAGAAGAATTTGGAACATATTATGAGGAATTTATTCATCAATTTAAAAAAATAAAAATTTCAGATAGCCTGGAATTAATCTGTGAGACATCAATTCCATCTACTCGTCCTTATGTTCCCAAATCTCTTCGTAAGGATATTTTTGCCTTGTTCCATAATTTATCTCATCCTAGCGGAAAATCATCTTCAATAATAATTAAAGCTCATTATTTTTGGCCATCTATGGGTAAAGAAATAAAAACATGGGCTTCAGAATGTGTTCGTTGTCAAAGGTCTAAAGTAGGTCGCCATACAAAAACTAATATTCAACCTTTTTACGCTGGCGGAAGATTTCAAACAATTCATTTAGACATAGTTGGTCCTCTTCCTCCTGTCGAAATTCCAGGGCAAGCTGCTTTTCTTCCATATAAGTATATTTTGACATGTATAGATCGAGCTACTAGATGGATCGAAGTTTGCCCTCTCACAATATTACCGCTACTACCATTGCTCATGCTTTTATATATACATGGATCTCTCGATTCGGAGTGCCATTATATGTAATTACAGATCGTGGTAGACAATTTGAGTCTGAATTATTCCATCATTTATCAATCATGGTTGGGTTTCACCGGATACGTACGACATCGTACCATCCCCAAACTAACGGAATGATTGAGCGCGTGCATAGGGTCATTAAATCTGCTTTAAAGGCAAAGGAGTCAAAATGGTATTTTGCTCTTCCAATCGTAATTCTTGGTTTAAGGATGACTCCTTCTGCTAATTCCATCCCTCCTTTCACGGCAGTGACTGGTTCGGAGATTATGATCCCCAGTAGTTTAGTGAGTGAGTCTAAAAACCCTCACGAGATTGTGGATCGGGAATTTATAACCAATTTGGGGGAATATTTTAATAATATAGACTTTAGTATACTTTCAGAGGGAAGCAACCATTCATCTAAAAGTCAATATCTCCCCAAGGACCTCATGAAAGCTAATTACGTGTGGATTCGAGTGGATCGTGTGAAAGGACCATTGGAAGCTCCATACACAGGTCCCGCCAAAGTCATTTCCCGGAACCACCACACCTTTCGGATTGAATATTTGTCGGGGAAGCAAGATGTAGTTTCTATTGAGAGACTTAAGCCCGCAATATACAATCCAGAACCTACCAAACTCAAGCTCCCGTCAAAGAAATTGGATTCCACGAAACTGTCTGAGCTCTCAACACTTGAAGATCAACGTCCCGAATCCCACTCCCGCAATTATACCACAAAATTTGGGCGAAAAGTGAAATTTATTATCCCTTAATTTTCCTCAATTTATTTTCAATTCTTGTTTTTTTTGTGTATGTGGTCTTATTATTGTTATTTTTAAATGCATGTATTACTCCGTAATTTGGGGGGGAACTCATGTGGCGGTCC
Organism: Caligus rogercresseyi; assembly: GCA_013387185.1. Classification (NCBI taxonomy): domain Eukaryota; kingdom Metazoa; phylum Arthropoda; class Copepoda; order Siphonostomatoida; family Caligidae; genus Caligus; species Caligus rogercresseyi. Next base: position 18,211,554 of record CP045904.1, read on the forward strand.
GAATATTAATTTATTTCGGGGCGGCACATCCCTATTGATATGATTGTGACGTTGTCCTTTTTTTCTTTCTTTTTGAATTTCCTCCGCGAGGCAACTGAGTCTTTCTCTCTCTCTCCTCACCCTTCGTAGAAGACGGACGTTCAATAAAGTATTAATATCCATAGACATCCTCGTTATCATTTATCAATACAACCTGGATAGCATCCAGAGTTCTCCGAGAATACCATTCTCCCAGGCCCGTAATATCTAAGTCCTTAAACCTTCCTATAATACCAAAGAATGTTTCTAGTCCTCTCGTGGGTGTCGAACGCATCGGATGGCATAGACTAATCAATCCAAGTCTCTGTATTTTGTCGAGAAGAGTCTGTTGTCCTTGTGTTATATTGTGTGCCCAAACAAGAGACCCATACGTCATGACAGGTTTAACAACACAAAGATAGGCCCACAGTGTTTGACGTGGACCAAGACCCCATGTTTGTCCAATAACTCCCTTTATTGCATGAAGAAGCTTCTTGACTTTATTTGATTTCTCTTTCAAATGGAGGTGGAATCTAAGTTGCGAGTCCATTATAACTCCAAGATATGTCAATTCAGGGGAGTATTGTATCATTTGACTTCCCATATAAAGGTTTGGCCAAGGTGAGTAAACATGCTTTGTTTTACGTGTGAATACAGTGGCCACTGTTTTCAAGGGGTTAAAAGTTAGACCTTTAGCGTGCCCCCATTGGTCAACTGTATGAAGAGCTTTATTCATGTCATAAACCATACTTTGAAGATCAACTCCGACCACGATGAGGAGAACGTCATCTGCATAGCCAATTGCTTTTACTTTGGTTTCCTTGAACTTGACCAAAAGGTCATTGATAGTGATGTTCCAAGGTGCACAAAATGGCATTTGAGGGTTTCTTTACTCGTATTTTTACCTATGTAGGTGGGTTTGTGTTATGTATTCTTACTGGCATCCCTGTGGGTCTCAGCCATCTATTGGCATCCCTGAACTTTGACCCTTGTATACGTATCTTCCTTTTCCCTTTTCTCTTCATGTTCCCCTTTATTATTATTTGCTAGGCAGTCTGTCTTTACTCCTTGTCCTATGCACACCTTCTACCTTAATAAAGATGTCCTCATCCTCCCCCTCGTGTTCTCAATAACCCTCAGGGCCGACGTGTATGGGATTACACTTATAAGTAACTCCTTCTATACCCTCAGGTATTACTAGTGGTTTTAAACACTACAGTTTGAAACCCCAATACCCCATTGTTGTTGAATACTTCTGCAAGACAATTATCTTGTGCTAGGTTTGACCAATTGTACTGCTACAGAAAACATAATTTTCTTTGAAAAAAGGTCTGAATTTTTTTAAATCAAAGTCATTGAGGCTGACGCTGAATCGGCCGTCGCTGAATCGGCTGTCGCTGAATTGACCAGCGCTGAATCGGCCGGTGCTGAATCGTCGGCGCTGAGTCGGCAGTGCTGAATTGTACCGTACCCCTGCCGAAGGAGGTATTGTTTTCACTGGCGTTGGTTTGTTGGTTTGTTAGTTTGCTGGTTTGTTTGTCAGCAGGATAACTCAAAAAGTACAGGATGGATTCGGATGAAACTTTGTGGAGTTGTTGGAAATGCCAAAAGAAACAAATGATTAAATTTTGGCATCTCTGAGTGCAGAATTAGGATGTAAAATCAACTAAATACTGATAAATATTTCAAGTTAGCCTACTCAGGCAATAGATGTCGCTGTGCTGTGAAATTGGGTGCCGGGAGCGTCTTCCTCTCAAAATTTCCGTCGAGGGAAACTCTCCCCCGTCCCTCTACGCCGCCCCAGTCGTGAAAAACCCGCCTCGGAAGGCTCATAAGGACTCCGTGACGGCGGAGGTTTGCACTCTCTGAGTGTATTTAGGCCTCTAGTTTCTTTTACATTTAATGCAATGTATATTTTATGATTGGTCCACATTCTTTGTTTCAGGGTATAATCCAAGAGTACGAGATGTAATCTTGGATCCAATGCGAAATCGAATTAACAATTCAGCCCATATCCTAAAACACAAAATTACTTTAACCATGTTGAATGGTTACATTTATGAAGGTTTATTTTTTATAAAATAAATATTATGTGGATGATAAGAACTCAACTGCCATCTGATACCGGATTAGGTTTTGGTGTGGTGGGTCCAATATAGCTGCTAAACAAACAAAGAAACAAGAACTTAAATCGTCGAACGAAGCCTAATTATGCAAAGTGAATGTACGTACAAGGGATTTTGATATAATAAAAAACCATATATACGGCGTGTTCTCTAAGGGCCCGGTCTATCCACAACGATTTATAGACTCCTGTAGTAGAAATAACTCAATTACGTTTCATCAAGTTCCATATTTCATTTTTGAATGGTGTATGCAAGATTGATTTGAATCCGCTTCTTAATTTTGTTTTTTCAATTGTCGAAGTGATATTACGGACTTGTTTGTTTGTTTTTCATATCACAACTTTGGAATGGTTTCACACAAGTATAACCGAAAGCGCTCATTAAAGTTTTAATTGACCTTACTAAAACACCAAATCTCGAATGGAGGTGTATTTTGTCATATTCTCCTTTGTACACTCTTCTATGATGAGCTCCGCATTTAGAAACGACCTACTCATAACTATGGGCGGCAGTTCAGTGAGTTGTTTGGAATTGTGGTAAGGTTAGTTACACCTTTTCCACTGTCGATATAATCGCTCAAAATGCAAGTTAGAAGGCTTTCTTCAATGCAGCGTGAAGCCTTGGAGAAAGGAATCCTTACTTTTCACGATCTGGTTATCCATAAAGACTCGGCATTGAGGTTTGATATATTACAATTTTCTTTAAATTGCTCCTTATATAATACCCCTCGTTCATGGCATTTGAAGCTGGCGTCTCCCTCCTATGAGGAAGAGGTCCATGATGCCTGCACCAGATGGTTAAGGAAACTAAATATGCCATCTAATTGGTTAGGGAGGATTAAAGATTCTCTGTTGAGAATTCATGACTGAAGCAAATTTGCTTATCTATTCTAAATTTCAGCCAGGTGTCTTTATTTTAATAACCCTTGCATTAATTTCGGAAACGGTTTTTTATATCATACATGCATTTGTAAAATGCCCTTTAACAACCATTTTAATAAATTTATCAAATTAAACGTTTGTTTTGGTTCTTAGGAAGTGTCAGGCACACTTTTTTTTGGCATAAAACAAACAAGGACTAACTCTATTTACTTTTACAAGCTATTCACCTCGCACTTCGAGTGCGAAGTCATTTTTGGATCCAAAATGTCGAGAAGGAATACTGAAAGTATGCACCTAATTTTATTATCTGCCCCAGCTCGGTATGCCGCAATTGGCTTTAAAAATAGTCAGAGTTGATCGCTGGAATATGCAATCACTTAGTATCGTATATGGTACCTTCAATCTAGCCGTCACCTTCACCCTCCTGAAAAAGATAATCTTTCAATATCTCCGTTTTTTAAACCCCTTGTGATTGTTTTTTTTATGTTTTTGTTTTTATATTTCATATCTTTTCTGTTCATTTGAGGGTGGTCTTTTTAAGACAGATTAAACTTTAAACTATAGCTATTTCTACCCTACTTTTTTATAATTGTATTTTATGGAATATCATTTTCATAAAAACCATTAAAAATGGTTTAAAATAGATTAAAGAAATAATCGTTCACAATGTACATATTAGTTTTAAAAAAATACTATTAAACTTTTTTGGTTCTAAATTCGTCAAACACCCTTTATTTAATTTTAAAGGTTAAGAAATATACATCTTACTAAACTGTTTATTTATAGTTCTATTTATATATTGTCTCTAAGTCATAAGTTTTCCTATATATATATATACATATAGGTATCTATATATATATATATATACATATATATATTATATAATTCAGCTTTCGACTGTGGTATAATGATGTTTAAGTCTAAATATAACTTCTTCATTGAAAAAGGACAAGGCTTTTACATATTTCTTATGATACAAACCAACTTTTAAGAGTTTGTTGTTCTATCAAATATTTGTCGAAACACTCTATTAATAGTTTTACAAAACATTAAATATCTTTATGGCAAGTGTTTTTTACTTAAAAAGTCCTATACAACCCCTTTAATTTTTATTTTGTTTTATTTGTTCGTAAACAGTTGTGATAACTCATCTCGTCAATTTTTTTTACTAAACATAATTTTTACTTTTAAAACTTGGATTTATTTCTTTAAAAAAATATATACAACTCTAATATGACAAAAGTAAGCTAGTTTTGTTCTTTTATTATTATACAGGTCTTTCCATGTTATTAAAGGAAGTGGTTTTTTTTGGGGGGGATGTATGTATTGTGTTTTCCTCTGAGTCATATGGAATTAATGGCTAAAAATCCTTTTGAGCAAACAGGAAGATTTTGGACAATCTCTGTATCATTGATATTTAATAAATGTTCATTTTTACATCCCCAGATTATATAAATCCAACCATAGTTTTACCTGTCATCACGCATACGTTTTTTAGTTTCATGTGGTTGGGATTTTTGTTAGACAATAGGAGCCATGTTTAACTTCCAGTACGAAATAAACACTAGTCACGGGATCAAAAATAATATTTTCTATAGATGTAACAGCAAATTCCTTTTCAAAGTTTTATAAAATTATTCACAAAATAAATTATCCACAAAAAAGCACAATAATTCTTTAGATTAGTGTGCATTTTTTAAATATCAAAGGATAAATAAAATATTATGCCCAACAAGATTTATTAGCTTATTTTTTTTTGTCTAAATGGTCAATGGATTAATATTTGTTGAGTTTTACTGTACATGTATACAATCGCACTTTAAGGCTTCTAACTCACTTTGGGGATTTTTCTTATTATTCACATTCCTTAAAAAATCAGTTACTAAAACTGAGATGGACTTCCCATGGTTTTAGTTTATTTGTGATATATAGAATTTAATATATACATATATAAATTTATATATAATATTATGTATTTGATATATATAATATTATAGTATTTATATATATATATATATATATATATATATATATATATATATATATATATATATATGTAATCGAATGATAAGGATCCGTTGAGAATGGGAGATACACGACTTTATTTCAATAGGAGAAAAACAACAATGACAAATCATGGTCAGCTTAGCAGCTGCCTGGTCAAAATAAACATCATAAAAATAGTGATGCACTGAAGCGCTACAGTATTCCCCCCCAATGTTTTACGAAGTTAAGCATGATATCTTATAGGGAACTTGACCTGGCGACCAGAAGAAGTTGTTGTGATGGCGGGGCTTTGTAGAGTTGTTGGCAAGGTCTCTGAAGGTAGGAAAGCCGGCTTAACCCTATCGATGCTGACGGTTTCTTGGGTTCCATCCTTGTCGATCTTTAAGGTTTTGTCAGTGCGGTCCACCACTTTGAACGGACCTCTATAAGGAGGGTCTAGAGCTTTACCAATCGGGGGCGAACGAAGAAAAATATGAGTTGCCTCCTTCAATTCCCGAGGAATAAACCAAGGGCGATGTTGGTCTCTTGTATCCGTCGGTGCTATCCTTGACATAGTCAGTTGTAATCGTTCGGCAAAATTGGAGACATCCGCAACAGACTTTGTTGAAGTTTTTCCAAAGAATTGACTAGGAAGACGAAGAGATGTTCCATATACGAGTTGACTGGGAGCGTACCCAATGTCTTCCTTTAGCGCTGATCGCATGCCTAATAAAACGTGGGGTAAAGCTTCGAGCCAATTACTATTCGCTGCTCGTAGTGATGCCTTTAATTGCCGATGCATGCGCTCCACCATACCATTTGCTGCGGGGTGATATGCAGTTGTCTTAAAATGTTGGCAGCCCATGAGAAGATTGAGCTTTTTGAAAAGATTAGATTCAAATTGGCGTCCACGGTCCGTCGTTATCTTGACTGGGGCACCATAACGGCTATACCACCCTTCCAAAAATGTCCTTGCGACTGTTTCAGCACTCATGTCCTCCATTTGCAAAGCTTCAGGCCACCTGGTGAATCTATCCACTATTGTGAGCAAGTATTTAAAACCGCGTGTGACTGGAAAAGGGCCAACTATGTCCACATGAATCTCCGAAAATCTCTCACCGGTTTGGCGAAAGCTCCCTATTGGCGACTTGGTGTGCCGTGAGAGCTTGGCCCGTTGACAATGCAAGCATTCCTTGCACCATTGTCGTATGTTTTTCTTCATGGAAGGCCAAACAAAACGATCGGTGACTAGCTTGATTGTTGGTGATGCTCCCGGGTGCGAAAGGCTGTGGAGAGATTCGAAGGCGTTCCGTCTCATTTTTGAAGGGACAAAAGGGCGAGCCGTGCCAGTGGAGACGTCACATATGATGTTTGTAGTGCTTGAAACACATGGAAGTCGCTGGAACTTGAGTGATGTGTCATTCGAAGCCTGTAGTGATAAAAGCTCCTCATCATCTCGTTGAAGCTCCGCCAGAGCCTCCATGTCAAATTTTGACACTGCATTGAGCGCAGGTCTCGAAAGTGCATCCGCAACCTTGTTCTCAGCCCCTCCAACATGACGAATGTCACTAGTGAACTCTGAAATGTAGGTAAGATGTCGTATTTCACGAGGTAATTTTTTATCGGATGAGGATTTAAGGGCAAAGGTTAATGGCTTGTGATCTGTTAGGACGAAAAATTCCCTCCCTTCGATGAAATAGCGGAAATGTTTGATCGCCAGATATATTGCTAGTAGCTCACGTCCAAAAGTGCTATACTTAGTTTCGGGTGGTTTGAGCTTTTTTGAAAAGAATGCCAAAGGTTGCAATCCATTTGGTGTGTCTTGTTGTAAGACAGCACCAACTGCAATATCAGAAGCATCAACCATAATGTTAAGTGGGGCAGAAGAGCACGGGTGAGCTAGAAGAGTAGCATCAGTGATGGCTTTCTTCGCGCTATTAAATGCGGAGATGGCATCAGCAGACCAAGTCAGAGTTAAATTCCTTTCTTTGTGTCCTCCCAACATACAATACAACGGATTCAATATCTTTGCACAGTCCTTGAGGAATCTATGATAAAAAGTTAGCATTCCGATAAACTCTCGCAGTTGACGTAGAGATGAAGGACGGGGAAAATCGACAATTGCTTGCACTGTATCCTGCACTGGCCTGATTCCTTCGTGGTCTATGACATGTCCCAAGAAAACTATTGATTTCTTGCCGAGTTCACATTTGTCAGGATTTGTTATCAAACCGTATTGATGGAGGCGCTCAAAAAGTTTTTTGAGATCTTCCCTATGTTGTGACTCTGAATTGCTGGCGACTAAAATATCATCCAAATATACGTAACAGAAATCAAGTCCAAATAATACATGATCAATAAACCTTTGGAAAGTCTGAGCTGCGTTGCGGAGTCCAAATGGCATACGGATGAACTCAAACATGCCAAAAGGTGTGGTAACAGCCGTCTTGGGGATATCGTCTTCTAGGACAGGGATGTGGTGATATGCTCGAACTAAGTCAACTTTGGAAAATATAGATGAACCTCGTAGACGCGCGGTAAAGTCCTGAATGTGGGGGATCGGATATCGATCTGGAATTGTACAAGCATTCAAGGCTCGATAATCTCCACAAGGTCTCCAGTCTCCATTTTTCTTGGGAACCATGTGCAGAGGAGAGGAATAAGGACTTGAAGACGGACGGATAATCCCCAATTCGAGCATGTGGTTAAACTCGTCTCTCGCTGCTTTAAGTTTGTCGGGAGGAAGTCTTCTAGCTTTGGCGTGAACTGGTGGACCTTTCGTCTCTATATGATGATATATGTCGTGCGTGCAAGCTGTATTGAAATTTGCTGGAACCATTAGAGAAGGGAATTTCTTAAAAATGTTGTGGAAAGGGTCAGAGGATATTGGAATAGTGGTTAAATTTATTGATGAAAGGGAAGTGGGTATCCCTACAGCTGCTAATTTTGTTATGCCATCAATCAGCTTGGCCCGTCGAATGTCTGGCATTAAGTCAAAATAGCTGAGGAAATCTGCGCCTATAATAGAATGGCTGACATTAGCGATGACAAATATCCATCTAAATGTACGCCGAAGGCCCAAATCCAAGGTGACCGAACGTTGGCCATACGTTGCTATGGGTGTGGCGTTAGCTGCTGTTAGTGTGTGTCCTCTAGATTGTTGCCGGTCTTTGAAAGAAGCCTTTATAACGCTTATTTCAGCTCCAGTGTCTACAAGAAATTGTTGCTTCGTATTTCTGTCACTGATAAAGAAAAGACGACTACCGGTTGAAGGAGGGATGTGTGTCGCCATTACATCACTCCTTTGGAGTTTCCCTGCCAAGTGCAAGGACTTACGCATCTATTTGCCTTTTGTCTAAAACGATTATGAAAGTAACACAGTCCCGAAGAGTTATTTCTATTACGGGATCCACTCCTACTGGGTCGACGCCCATTATTAAGGGCAAGGTTCCTGATTGCTTCCTCTAAGCTCGATATTCTCCTTTCAAGCTGTTGGAGACCCGTAGGAGGAGATGCGCCAACCTGCGAGACACTAGGGCAAGAAACCTCCATTATCTTATCGGCCAAGACAGCCAACTCATCCAAACCTGCCGTTGACGTAGTAACCACTGCAGCCACAGTAGTAGGGAGGCGTTGGATGAAAAGGGTTTTTAAAATGCTATCATCCACTGCAGCCGTGCCTATTAGCTGTCGCATGCGACGTAAGAGTTGAGATGGCTTCCTGTCTCCCAGTTCCTCGGTCAACAAGAGCTGTTGAAGTCGACGTTGTTCCGACGCCGACAGCCTCTCAATAAGTGCGTTCTTCAAAGCCTCAAATGGGTCCCTAGACGGAGGATTGATTATTAGATCCCTAGCCTCCGTAGCCACTTCTAGACTTAGGGCTCCCACCACATGATTAAATTTAGACTCTGAAGAGGTAATTCTCTTCGATTTAAAAAGAGCTTCTACTTGCCCAAACCACATTTGGGGGTCGCTGACCCAGAACTCCGGGAGTCGGACTTGTGTAACAGATGAAATGTCCGAGGAGTTGAAAGGCGGGTTCCGTTCCGGGTGTGTTTGCGCCGGAGTAGTGAAGATGTCCCTGGAGTGATGAGGCTCCCCGGAAGATCCTGTTGAGGGCTCCTTCGTCGGGATGGTTTGATTCCTACTCTCCAAATCGTGCTTTGCGTCTTCCATCCTGACCTGGCTGCGTTTTTTTTTCTGAAGGGGTCACCAATGTAATCGAATGATAAGGATCCGTTGAGAATGGGAGATACACGACTTTATTTCAATAGGAGAAAAACAACAATGACAAATCAAGGTCAGCTTAGCAGCTGCCTGGTCAAAATAAACATCATAAAAATAGTGATGCACTGAAGCGCTACATATATATATATATATAAATCACTCTAAGACGTCTGAGAAGGAACTGATTTAATCGCTGCTACGTCATGTACAGCTGACGAGGGAGAGTAACATGTAAGCTGCTACAGTACTCCCCCCTAAATTCCCACGTAAATATTTGAAACAAAAGAATTTATACAAAAAAAAATCACTAAACTTTCTAAATGAGGGAAGAATGCCCTAATGCCGAAAGCCGGCTTCAACCGATCAATTGACACGTGATCAGTGCGCTGTCCGAAGTCCAATTCGAAAACACGGTCAAACTTCTTCAAAACCTTGAAGGGTCCAAGGTACGTTGGAGATAGTGAAGGCCGGATGGGGATATTCTTCACGAATACAAACTCCGCTTTTTCAATTTATCCACAGCCGAGAGGAACCTCGAAGACGTCTCTGGAATAACCTCGGAGGAGAGTGCTTGAGATCCCGCAAACGCTCAAATAATTTTTTATCCGGCAAACGCTCTCCTTCGTTCACCAAGGTAAGCGGAGTCTTGGAGCTTCTCCCAATAGGAGATGAAGAGGAGATAATTCAGAGCCCGGAATACAGGGAGTGGACGAACGAAGGCCCAAAAGAACAAAAGGCAACGCCTTCACCCATGATTCACCTCTTGAGAGATACGAGCTGCAAGGGAGGTTTTCAAGGTGCGGTGAAATCTCTCAATTATCCCGTTGGACTCAGGGTGATAAGATGTCGTGAATAAGTTTTTGACTCCCAAAAGTTGACCCAAGTGTCCCCAAAGCGATCCTGTGAATTGCGGGCCTCTATCAGAGTGAATGGTTTGCGGAACCCCAAATCTGGCCACCCATCCGGAGAAAAAATTAGTGACAATGGTTTCCGCCCGTGTATCCTGAAGAGGAAGGCTTCGATCCACCTTGTAGCTCTGTCCAAGATCGTTAAAAGGTATCTAAGTCCATTGGAAAGTGGTAAGGGGCCCACCAAATCCACATGGACGACAGAAAACCTCTTTGGATTCTTTACAAACGGGGTGGGCCTGCTGGTCGCGGATGAGTTGTCACTTATTCCTTTGGCAAGGCACGCAGCCTTCTGTCCATGCTTTCACGTCCGCCCTAAGATTTGGCCAGGCAAATGACTTCGAAATTTGGCGAAGCGTTCCCTTGAAGCCGGGGTGCGAAAGATATGCGCCAAAGAAAAAATCTTACGGCGAAGTTCTTCTGTGGGGACAACCGCTCTAAAACACTCCCCTTCTCCGAAACCCACAAGTACTGAAGACCCAAAAGCCTTTGTAGAGAAGTGTTTGGACCTAAAATCCAAACTTCGAGGATCAACTTGACTTTGTGCCGCCATTATTTCCTGAAGAAGAGGGAATGAATCCGCCTGAATTGGGGTGATGAGCCTCGACATTGTTGGCAAGGTCAACACTAAAGTTGATGCCTTTAAAAAATCCACTCCGAGAATGGGGAGGCGTCCCTGACCACGAAGAACTCCCATGCGAATCGGACCCCATCCAACACGAATTTGAAAGTAGTAGTGCCCAAGGGAATTACCCGTTGTCCACCAAAGGCCACAAGGGGGGAAAAGAGACTCACTCCTTTATATGGCCAGCAAGAGTAGGGGGCAAAATAGAGACTTGAGCCCGGAGTCTATCAGAAAGGAGATGTTTTTCTAGAATCGGTGACGTAAACAAAATCTCCTTTATTGTTTTTACCCTCAGCTCGGCAGAGCTGAGGATTTACACGTTTTTTGAAAGGAGACAATAAAAAGGACAGGCTGGACCCTTGCAGGTGCGTGCAGATGTACCATAAGTTGAGTGTTGTCTGCATACACTCCCTCTTTTTTCCCCTCTATCCTGACTCCTTTTTTCAAAAGTAGAGCACGCCTCTTTCCCAGCCCCCAGTACAGAGAACTGCGGCTGAGAATAGGAAGAAGGGATGATAGGGCCAGCGCTGGAGCACTCCTTCAAAGTCTCACACTGCGCAGCAAGAGAATCTTCGTCGATGTGCACTTGAGCACGCGCCATTGGTCTGTAGGAGACGGGAACAGAGCGGATAAGTAGCTCTTTGATAAGACAGGTTCTTAAATCAGGCACAAACTCAGGATCCAATAAGCGATCCACGGTCAATAGAATGTCCTTAGCAGATAAGGAGTCCTGCATGAACAGATCCACCACTTTCTTAACTCGATTTTGAGGAGAAGCACCATAAACTTTGAGTACTCCTTGCTTAAGGTCCTCGAAGGAGCCAGACAATGCTCCCATAGGGATGATCCTAATAACCCGGATGGGGAGAACTGCCATCACGGAGTTAATCTTATCATAGTCTAGAGAAATGCGATTTCCATTAAAAATAAATTTATCTTCAGAAACCAGGTTTCTGGGTCCTCTTCATCGAAGTCCGGAAGGCGGAAACTCGAGTATCTAAGAGGGTCCGAAGAGCAGTCAGCTCCTGAAGTAAAACCCGCCGAGGATGCCTTCGATTCGGGGGCTTCTGAAGACTGTTGTCGCCGCGTAGAGGGCATTTCTTAGTCGGGGTCACCAATGTAGGAAATCACTCTAAGACGTCTGAGAAGGAACTGATTTATTTCGCTGCTACGTCATGTACAGCTGACGAGGGAGAGTAACATGGAAGCTGCTACATATATATATATATATATATATATATATATATATATATATATATATATATATATATATATATATATATATATATATATATATGCCTCTTTTGGCGAACAAAATTATGCCTCAAAGTATTAAGTAAGCCCTCACAATAAATTGATTATCTTCATGTGAATATAAAGTTATTTGCATATCAAACAAAGTCTTTAGTTATTGATAACTCATAAAGGTATGGATTTGATAACTAGTTATAGTGTCGCGCCATTCCCTACAAACGACATCAAAGACACCAAAGACTAGGCAGAGCGATAGCTCAGAGTGTTGAGGCGTGTTCAACTCTCAATGTTGGGGGCACAGGTTCGAATCCCGAGAGGGGATGGCCATTTTTGTTCAACCTACTTGGTAAGATCCTAGAATCGAGTGACTAATTTAATGTTATAATGCTTATTTATATCCAATCGGATGCAATTCTATCGAACCATAAAGACAAAAAAAGACTTTAAATGTAGGGGGGCCAGGTTCGATTCCCGAGAGGGGAAGGGGGTGTGGTCAACCTCATTGATAATATCGTAGGTTCGATAGACTAATTTACACGCTAGTATGTTTAAATATATCCTGTCGGATCCTGCAGTTCTGTCGAACCAAATATGGAAATCAACAAAACAAAGACGAATTTATTCATCTGAATCAAATTTACAGAACCGTAATTTTAATTTCTAAGGACTTTAAGGGCCACATTCTCTTTGGTATTCTTGCCAAAGGACAACATGATGATCAAGAAAAAAACTGAGGTCATCTGTAAAGCTATTCAGCAATCCAAGGCACTCATTGCTCAACTCCTGACTCAAGGAAAATGTCTTAGGGCATTTAGGATATCTGCTTCTGCAAAGTACACTACGCTGAGGAATGGTCCTACTGAAAACTAGATATTTTCTTTTATCTTCTCTACGTCTTTCTAAAGTTCTCACCAGAATCGTATCCAAATATAACAAACCTTAGAGAGTCAAGAACTATAAAGTTTTTGTGTATTGTGCATCATTATTTTTTGTTTTGCTCCTTTTAAATAAAATTTTCTTTGTTCTTTAAGGTATAATTTTACGTTTTGTGTTCATTTATATATATATATATATTGCCTATATGGTTCTACAGAATTACAGCTGATTGGATATAAATAATCATTATAGCATTAAAATTAGTCCATCGAACCTAGGATCCTATCTATGAGGTAGACCAAACATGACCGTCCCCTCTCGGGATTCGAGCCTGCGCCTCCACATTGAGAGTTGAACACACCTTAACGCACACTGCTATTGCACTTTCTTAATTATATATTAATATGAAAAAAAGAGAAGATGTAGCCGCGTATGGACCTCTCCTCTTATAGCTAGAGTAATAATTACAAAAAGATTTTGTTTTATGTAATTTCCTAAATTAATGCAATCTTTTAAAAGTTTAAGTATTCGGTAGATTTGTAGTACAAGATGTACATTTTCAATACACAAAAACAGCAAATTAATCAAACCCATTTTGATATTCTATGGTGGCCATATAATCCCTATTAGGTGGCACATGTCAAAAAAATTATATTAAATGGGGTTGCAAGATATATCATTTTTTCTTAGTAAATATATATTATTTGTAGTTAATCCTCTTAGAAAATAAATTTGTGGCTTCGCTCATTGAGTTAATTGATAAAGTCCTCTGAATAAATACATTAGAAAGCTAAATACATTCACGTTGTTTCCTTGAAAAGATGAAATGGACATACAAATAGCAAAAACAATTATTATAAAAGGCATTGAAGGGAAATACAGGGTGGGGCAAACTAATTTCCTTTTTTCCACAGGCAATAAAACAAGCTGTGTAATTCAGAAAGGTTTTATTTTTGTTTCATAATGAAAGCACATATTTCAAGTTTTATTTTACATAGTTTTAAAAATCACACCACTTAGATGACATCCTCCAGAATCGATACACTGGACAAACCTATTTTTGGTACTTTCCATTACCCTCGCCAGCGTATCGGCGGGTACATTTGTTATTTCCTCTCTGATATTGGCCTTCAAATCTGCCAGGTTTGTTGGGCGGTTGACATAAACTCGGGATTTCAAGTAACCCCACAAAAAAAAAATCACAAGGGGATAAGTCGGGTGAACGGGCTGGCCATTCCAAATCGCCTTTTCTTGAAATCAGGCGCCCCGGAAAGTGTTATCTTGTATGGGTGGAAGTTAAGATCTTCATGGAGAATTCGCCTCACTGAGCGAGCTGATAGTGCAAGAGCGGATGCATGTTTGCGGGCAGAACGTTGTGGAGATTGCAAAATTGAAGTCCTCACAGCCTCGATGTTTTCAGGTGTTCTGACGCGCCTAGCTATACGAATTCTTTGTTGTGTTGTACTCCCGGTTTCTCTGAACGTTTTGGCCCATGCAATGATTGACTTCCGGTCCGGAACAGGGCCTCTAGGTGCAACATTAAAATGAGTGCGAAAAGAGCGCTGGGTTGCAATCACAGACTGATAGTTGGAAAAATACGCCTCCACGGCAAACGCACGCTCCTCTCTGCTCCAACGCATGATAGTGACTGACTGTATTTCCAAGAAAACTTTACGCCTGCCTCTTTGAAATGAGCCCACGCTCACTTCTCCACTACAGCTACATACCAAATGCCACAAATTTAAAAAAAGGAAGTTAGTTTGCCCCACCCTGTAGAATAGCACTAAAGAGTATTAGCTATCACCTAGGACAAGGGGGCGAACACGCGGTTCGCGAGCCTCATGCGGCTCCTGGTCAATAGGAATGCGGCTCTTTGCCTCTTCTCATTTTTGCATGTTTTTAGACCTCACTTTGTTAATTCTTCCTTAAGAGCAATTTCATATCAACAAGAGTTTATCAAAAACAAATTATAATCTAAAATGTAAAAGAAGTATGTGGACGAATTAGAGCACGCCGGGGATTTATTAAGTTGGAGTTCTCAATGTGACATACCTTGTATTCTGAATACCTAGATTACGACCTAAATATGTGTACTCTTCCTGTGCTTCCTATCCACGATCCCGAACGATAAGTAAGACAAGTAGAGTCTTTAATCCTCTGTTATTTCCCAGGTATTCATAAACCATTAGGATTAATGCCAGGAAATGTATTAGCATATTGCATTCTAGTGCAGGCTATACTCGTCATCAAAATGGAAAAATGCAAGGCTAAACGAAAATACGAAGATGGACACCGGACTTTCTTGGAAGAATTGGAAGACGCTTATTTTTATTGAGCAGAATGGAAAACCGTTCTGTTTAATTTGCAGCTCCACATTATCACATTTCAAGGCTTCAAATCTTCAACGGCATTTTCATGCTAATATTGACAGAGACTTTCCCAAAGGCACTGAACTACGCACGCACAAAGTGAGTACTTTGAAAAGTCAGGTAAAAAGACAAGCTCAAGTCTTTCACCAATTCAGCAAACATGCAGAAACTGTGACGTTGGCCTCTTACAAAGTGGCGTGGAATATAGCAAGTCATAAAAAACCATACAGTGAAGGTGATTTTGTGAAACAGTGCTTGAAAGATGTGATTGAAACCTGAACTCCAGATAATAGCAAACTAAAAGATCTTCAGCTGTCACGTCACACTGTTGAGACCAGAATATCAGACATAAACAAAGCGATTGAATCTGATCTCCGCACAGATCTGGAAAATTGTGCATATTTTAGTGTCGCTCTAGACGAGTCATGCGACATACAGGACAAGCCACAGCTGGCAATATTTGCCCGTATGATTTCTCCAGACGGCAGGCTTAAAGAACATCTTCTCGATATTGTGCCATTAAAAGACCGAACACGCGGCATTGACATGAAAGAAGCAATGATGGACGTATTCAGAGAAGCCAATTTGTCTCTCGATAAGCTCACAGCTATAGCCACAGATGGAGCACCTTCAATGATTGGATCTGTGAATGGACTTGTGGGTCTTTGCAAGAGTGGTGACAGATTTCCCGATTTTTGGAACTTCCACTGTATCATACATCGTGGACAACTTGTGGCAAAAACACTCAATTTAGACCACGCCATGAAACCCGTACTGGAGATCGTGAACTATATTCGTACGCACGCTCTCAATCATCGGCAGTTCAAAAATCTCCTTTCTGAACTTGATCCGGATCTGCCACGTGACTTACCTCTGCATTGCACGGTGAGGTGGTTGTCCAGAGGAAAAGTGGGTTTCTTTTTGGGAGCCAAAAAATTTTTGGGAGAAAAGAAAAATAATTATCCTCAGCTCCCAGACCAAATGTGGCTCCTGGACTTGGCGTTTTTGGTTGATATGTTCTCACATTTGGATAAGCTCAACCTGGACTTGCAGGGGAAATTAAAAACGCTGCCTGATCTGGTGCAGTGTGTTTTTGCATTTATCAACAAGCTGAAGCTTTTCACAGAGCGTATTAAAAAGAGCGATCTAACCCACTTTCCATCTCTGCGCAACATCCAGCATATGGCCGCTGTTAGTGTGGATGCAGCCAGGTACGCGCACTGCTTGCGCAACTGAGTGGGAACTTCACTGCGCGCTTTGAAGATTTACAGCAGAAAGACACAGATCACATTTCTCATCGATCCATTTAATGAGGAGATGGACTGCTTAAAGTGCCTATTGTCACCGATGAGCAGCAAGTGAATTAGAGATAATTGAACTGCACGAGGATGACAGGTTGAAATCTCTTGTGAAGGATGGACCCGTTGTTTTTTGGAAAGCTGTCCCAACTGAAAAATACCCCTGTGTTAAAACAGCTACAATCAAGCTGCTCTCCATGTTCTCGTCAACATATGTGTGCGAGTCCCTGTTCTCCACTCTGAAACACGTCAAGTCCAAACATCGATCCATTTTGACTGACACTCATGCGAAAGAACTGCTGCGAGTGGCCACTACAGAGTATAAACCGGATCTTCAAATAATTACACTAAAAACAAGAAATGACCAGAAGTCTCACTGAGTCAGTTACACCATCGTATATATATATATGTATACATATATATCAGAAAAAGAGCCATACAGGTAGGCAGGTCTTAAACCTAACATTGAGAAACGACAGGTGGCACAGTCATTGAACTATCCACACGATTTTCATATAGAATTATCTAAATTATATGTTTGTGACCATGTACATATAAATTGCTTTCATTTTGATTTATGTTTTACAAAGGAAAGAAAAGTCAAAACATCGAATTTTCCATCAAGTATTTAATTGTATTGACATTAATATCATATTAATTTTCTTCCAAATATTTTATTTGCAAATGACTACAAACATTTTTGTCATCACATATTCTACAATTAGAAGTCCTCCTAGGTGCTAGCCAATACTCTTTAGTGCTATTCTATTTCCCTTCAATGCCTTTTATAATAATTTGTTTTTTTGCTATTTGTATTTCCATTTCATCTTTTCAAGGAAACAACGTGAATGTAATTAGCTTTCTAATGTATTTATTCAGAGGGCTTCATCAATTAACTCAATGAGCGAAGCCACAAATTTATTTTCTAAGAGGATTAACTATAAATAAATATATATTTACAAAGAAAAAAATGAAATACATTGCAACCGCATTTAATATAATTTTTTTTGACAAATGCCACCTAATAGGATTATATGGCCACCATAGAATATCAACATGGGTTTGATTAATTTGCTGTTTTTGTGTATTAAAATGTACATTTTGTACTACAAATCTTCCGAATACTTAAACTTTTAAAAGATTTCGTTATCTCAGTGCGTGAGTTAGCTCAATTTCAATATTGAACGCTTAGGATCGCCTCCCGAAAGGAGAAGGTCAATTTTAATCAACCATGTAAAAAACACTCCCAGATTTGATGGACTAAATTCAATGCTATAATGCTTCTTTATATCCACGTGGATGTAATTTCATGTAACGAAATGAACAAAAAAACATGTGATTCTTAAGGGCAGTAAATGATAATTAACAAGTTTCATTTATGTATCTTTGCAACTGCTTTGAATAGAATTACTCTGTTTCCTGTATATAATTATATATATACAAGGAGGAGGTTGATTTGTTTTTGATCCGGTTGAAAACTGCTTTAATAATGTCTAACAGTAATTTTCCATTTTATTGGTTTGACGAATCCTCTTCTTTCAAAAACTATTTAACAATTTTATTATTAACTTATTGTATCATTTATTTTTGCAATAAGTTTTATGCATTATATTTTGTATCCTCATTTTTTAGTGCAATATTCTATATAATAATGAAGGGAAATTTATGATTAAAAATCATGAATGACATAAGTCCTACTTCATTGAGTTTTATATTAGTTGATATTCTTTAGCTCATATAAACGGTTTTAAGTTAAGTTTATGGGTTTTCAGCTAATTAAAGAGAGAATAGCAATAGGGATGTGGCTGAATTCAACCTCATAAAAAGGAGACACAACCTGGTGTGTCGTTTGTCTAGTACTGATTGGCTCTTAAAGATATGGCTGACGAAGTGGAAATTCGCACTCATTGCCGTGAAGAATATTGTTCGGTAGATCATCGTCGCATTCGTAACCACGACGCAGGTCGCCCCAGAAGAAGAAGCCAATTTCTCCAACACTTGATGGATCTATTGCCATTTGTAGACTAAAAGAGTCATCCATCCGGCCATCTTCCAAGCTTACTATACTAGATACAACCTACTCCACACAACAATGTATTGTGTTTGTAGCCAGCTCACATCCGCCAACAACTTCAGAATCAACATCATCGGAGAGTTGAAAGTTAAGATCAATGACTACATCACTCTGGACTGTTCCAGATCTCCAATGATATCAAAGCACACTTTGAAGACTGGAACATGTATCAATTAAATGTACTCGTTACTCTAGATCAACAAAGATCTTTCGAGTCATCACTCCCTAAAACCTCTCCGCGTCTAGCTGAACCGTACCAGATCGCCCCTCCCTCTCGAAAAGGAACGTCTCCCCCAACACCATTCCACACACGCCACAAGAAGTCTCTAATGTTTTTGAGGAAGAAATGCAACTCCTTTAAAAGTCAGTGGTCCCCCCAGAAGGACATTCAAAGAGCTTCTTTAGAACTCTCCCTTAACTCACCATCAACTTAATCATCTTCAATGATGTAAGCGTAATTCCGGAATCCCAACTGTACCAAATGCCTTCAGTGGCTGACATAATCAATAGGACTTTTGAAAGCCCTAACAAGAACTCGTCAAACGGTGTTCTGGCCGATAATCGTGGATAGAAGCAACATCACGGAAGTTTGTGAAGATTGCTAGTACGGAGATTGGGCCTCCCCAAAGACCGTTCACATCAGAGCCCTGGCTCACTGATATATTTCAGATATCGCAAAACCGATTTTTTTGAAGCAGGATCCCAACAACTTCATGACATTGGTGGTATGTACTCAATTTCTTCACCCTCCTTATTCACTCCCCTTCGTAATGCCAAACCGACTTAAAGTCATCCTCATGGGCTCGAGAGAGTGACATACAGTCTTTTCTGATTTCACTGGCAGCTACTCTCCTTTGCAACAAACTTACTGCTGAGTTAAATGTGCTTCTTCTTCATATATTTTTTATCAAGTTATTAGACTTGTAAAAATAAATGGTCATTTTTGTGCATATCATATTTTATGTTTTTGTGGGGATCCCTTGAAATCCTTACAGAGTATTTAGGTCAAAATAAGAATAATCGTTTTAAGTTCCTTATACTTTAAGATCCCAAAAAATAATGATTTAGTATTTTTTGAGGAAAGGATACAATAGAAGGATATATATAAATATTATAATTTGTAAATTACGATAGCACTCGTTTTTATTATACATACATAGTTTGGTCGTATTTGTTAGTTGACACATTTACAAGAATATTTAGAAGACCTTCTTTTTGTATCTTGAAAAGACAAAAATCCTCCCAGAATCCAATAAAAATATCCCACAGCAAAAAAAAAGTCTAAGTAGTCATGGTCTTACATATAAAAACACGCTTATAAAAAATCTCCTTTTTTGTGTGTGAAGATATATATATATATATTATGTTCTATTTTTGTAAGAAAGAAACGCATTTCTATGTGTTATAGAATATACTACTACTATTTCAACAACATAGCTCAGTTCTATTTTTCTTTTTTTCTATGTTGGAATGAAATAAAGATAAATAGTGATCAGACACTAATCTCGAACCCTGGATACCTTTTTCATATATATATAAGTCTATTTTTTGTCTGTTATTAAAAGAATTTTAATATGTATAGTATGTATGTTTTATATATATATATATTAGGGTTGTTCTTATTTTTCAAATGTTTGAAATGTTAGCCATTGAGTGGATTTTCTGTTTCTTGGTGATAAAAGAAGACGACATACAAAGTTTGAACAAAATCGGTCAACATTACGAGGTCGCGCAACGAGGTCAAAGTTTTAAAAATTTAGTAAAAATATAGTTTCCCGCAAATTTCTTCAAAATGGTGGACGTTACAGACTTCAATAATAATTATTAATTTAAAGGAAATCTAATTTACTACCAGACGTATGTTTGATGTTTTTTAATAAAACAAAGTTTTCAGTAAAAACAAAGCAAGAAAGGGAGTGTGTATTGTTAGCTTATTTCATAGCTTTTTTGTATCAATTAACTTCACTCGCCTGTAGAAGATGACTTGTTCGCTTCAGAGTAAAATAGTACTTTTAAGTTTAGTAAAACTTTAGATGATAAATCCAAAAATGACCTTGGTTGCATTCTATCAATTCAGAATTCAGTACAATCTGAGTTTACATCATATGATTCAGAGCCTGTATTGACCTATAAGAAATCGATTATGAAAAAAATAAATAATAATTGTTTCTTAGATTTGCGTCAAGGTATCCTCTCAAAATTTTACTTTGTCTCTGACGCATACATAATCCATTATATGCGTCATTTTGTACGCGAGATAGGCTTTTTTTAATGTACATATAACTCTCTACTTATTAAATTGACATGATTTAGTATACCAAAATATTAAAGCTGGTTAACCAAGCTTTCATTTGATATGTTTGGTGTTCTAAAAATCGCTATACTTTAAGAGATATAAGCAAATACGTACTGTCCCCCAAAAATTGATCTTTTGATATGAGAATATACGATTACCATCTGGTAATAGTGTTAGTGTTACCTGGATAGAAAGAGAAAGAGAAGGGAGGGAGTATTTTTCCTCCCTTCTCTCCCTTCTTTTTTCTTGCTATCCAGGTAACACTAACTGGCGTTACCAAATGGTAATCGTATATTCTCATATCAAAAGATCAATTTTTGGGGGACAGTACGTATTTGCTTATATCTCTTAAAGTATAGCGATTTTTAGAACACCAAACATATCAAATGAAAGCTTGGTTAACCAGCTTTAATATTTTGGTATACTAAATCATGTCAATTTAATAAGTAGAGAGTTATATGTACATTAAAAAAGCCTATCTCGCGTACAAAATGACGCATATAATGGATTATGTATGCGTCAGAGACAAAGTAAAATTTTGAGAGGATACCTTGACGCAAATCTAAGAAACACATTATTATTTATTTTTTTCATAATCGATTTCTTATAGGTCAATACAGGCTCTGAATCATATGATGTAAACTCAGATTGTACTGAATTCTGAATTGATAGAATGCAACCAAGGTCATTTTTGGATTTATCATCTAAAGTTTTACTAAACTTAAAAGTACTATTTTACTCTGAAGCGAACAAGTCATCTTCTACAGGCGAGTGAAGTTAATTGATACAAAAAAGCTATGAAATAAGCTAACAATACACACTCCTTTCTTGCTTTGTTTTTACTGAAAACTTTGTTTTATTAAAAAACATCAAACATACGTCTGGTAGTAAATTAGATTTCCTTTAAATTAATAATTATTATTGAAGTCTGTAACGTCCACCATTTTGAAGAAATTTGCGGAAAACTATATTTTTACTAAATTTTTAAAACTTTGACCTCGTTGCGCGACCTCGTAATGTTGACCGATTTTGTTCAAACTTTGTATGTCGTCTTCTTTTATCACCAAGAAACAGAAAATCCACTCAATGGCTAACATTTCAAACATTTGAAAAATAAGAACAACCCTAATATATATATATATATTATATATATATTATATATATTTATATATATATATATATATATATATATATAATATATATATATATATATATATATATATATATATATATATATATATATTAATAATTATAAAAAACATTTTTCTCTAAACACAAATAGTCTAACTAAATGGCAGGTAGTCTATTTTAAACTATATGTTTATTTATGTATTTTTTTTTTCTCTGCAGCAAGGACTTTATTAGTCACTAAAAAAACACATTAAAGCAACTAAAGAGTGATAGAAAATTTTAAGTTTTACAACAACAATATACATTATAGTTTTATATAGAAATTTCTACTAAAATGCCAAAATATCTCTTTTTAACAATAATACAAATCTAAATAACTAACACATATCTAAAAAACAAAGAATAAATTACACGAAAAAAAATATCAAAGGTCATTATTTTTTTTTTATTTTTTCCTTGCGGTTTTCATTGTCCTTGGAGTAGATTTTTTTTGTAAAATCGTAGCACTTTTTCAAAGTATGGGATGTCGTGCAGATTGAGAAGGGTAGAACTTAGTAACTTCAAAAGCATAATTCCATGAACTGTCCTGGGTTTTGGGGATTCGTAAGCGAAGAGCACAATACCTCGCAGCAGCGAAAAATAAAAGTTGCCCCTCAGATGGTCAACATTTACTGGCGTGTAGCTTGTCAAATTTTTGGCAATATAGGCCTTACAGTTAGAAATTGAAGCACTTATAGCTTTGCCTTCGACTGATATGGGCTTAGTGTATGGTTGCCAACCAAAAAGGTAAAAATCCATTAAGGAAACTGGGCCTAAATTTTTTGATAAAATCCTGATTCAATGTAATAAAAGATTTTAATAAAGCTAAACTGGACAGTCACTAAAAGCGTGTACACTGTCATTATAAGTTTTCCCGCAGTCCTTGCAGGGGCGAAAAATCGAAGCAGCCCAGCAGAGATCTGGAACTGAGAAGTGAATGTTCTACTGTCAATTAAACCCACCAGAGATCGCATAATCACCTTATCCCATGAGGAAGGAAGAAGAAGAACTTTTTTAAAGTTATTTAGGATCGCCCGAGCATCAAGCATTTATGTATTATTATTTATACACAATTTTACCACCTATATTACTATGTATCCACAGTTACAATTGAATTAAAGACCTCAAAAAATGTACTATTTTTGATAAATTAAATTAGTAACCCAGGAGTAATATTAATTTTTCTAAAATAAATATTGACCTATCGAGCCTTACGATTTAAAATTGAGTTATTAAAAAATATTTCAGCATGCTGTTTAACAATACTTTTATTCAAAAAGCAGAATAATAAATTTGTCCAAGTATTCTTAGCTTTTTAGTTGAATTTATAAATGTTGTGGCATTAGAAACAAGCATCAATAATTTGGTTCTTTTTTTTTGGAACACATTAACGCTAAATTGGCTCATATCTGCGTTTTTTTTTCTTCTTCAACTCTATCGAGAACCAACCTCCTTTCATACACGACAAATGGTAATTGCCAGCTTCCTTTCGTTACTTTCAGTGGATATACACCTCTTCATCGAAGGCGGTCCTTTTCGTTAGGGACATCCCATGAAGTCCCTTACGATCGAAAGTGTCTTGCAAAACTTATATTTAGTTACAAATTGTCCATAATAACGTAATATATGTTTGATCATTTGATGTCTGAAATTGTGGCTTCCAGTTCAGAATACAATTTCAATTAAAGTTTGCTCAGAATATAATAGAATATTGCATCAACCCCAAAACTATGCTTATAAATATGTTGGTCTAAGCAAAGAAGATGTTTATTGTCTTAACCTTCCTCAACGATGTTAATTGATTTCGACGTCTATGGTGTTATTGGGTAATTTTTGACCCATTACATATTTGATATTATTTCATTAAATAAATATTATGTTCCAAATTATCAAACATATCTACCTCAGTGTATATTTTTTAGTGTACAAAAGGAAAATACGGATATTGCCCAAGGAAGATATGTCCAAAGTAGTAAATGCCTTAGGAAGAAATGGCCCAATATAGAAAAGTGGAATGGCGACTCAATTCTCGCCTAGGAAGAAATGACCCAGGATAGAAAAGTGAAATGATGAATCATGGAAAAATGGCAAAACCCATAAATATTGTACAAACAATATTTCTCATATACATTGAGATAACAATGACAAAAATGATTTGATTTTATCAATTATAATAAATAATTCCCTTTTTGTGGTTGTTAATTGACAGGACAAACATTTATTTTGCATTTTATATGCGTCACCATTTTCCTTTTATATCTATTTGTTCCTGATCCATCTTTTCCTGGATCATAAAATAAGACATTTTTTATTCGTATATAGATATGAAATGGCTAATACTTTCAGATTTACATCATGATCAATAATAAAACGGCTGTTTCCTGTCTTTTAATATTATTGGTCAAAAGGACACCGTGAGTTTTATAATTTTTATAACTCATGTGACAATAATCAAATTAACAAAGTTATATATATATATTTTCCATTTCCCACAAGTTCATATTCAGCTCACTCCTCAGATACGGATTTCCCATGGGCTTTATAACATGGTCGGTACAATCCTAAGAGATTCATTTTCGCGGGTGGCATCGAATGACGAAGACTTTCATTTGAGATTACGCAAGGTTGTAAACAAGGAGACCCCATTTCACCATCCCTCTTCTTATTGGCAGTCAACAATCTCTTCCACTTAATTAGCCAAGCTGCTCCTCCCAGACTTACGCAAATGTACGCTGACGATCTTTCAGTTTTCTATGAAGGCACATGTTAAGAATATCATCGTCTATAAAAATGACATTTAAAGTTTTAAACAATTATGCAACCCATTCTGGCCTCGTCATGAACAAAACAAAGACAGAAGTTATCACCTCTATACAGTCTTCGCTTGTGGAATCGTTTCCTTCCTTAAAGTACTCTTCCTCAGCCATCCTTCTTGGCATAACAATCTCGAAAAACGGCTCTGAAACCGCAACTAAGTGCAATTTAAAAAATATTTTAGATTTCGTCCGTAGTTCAACAGCATATTACGACAGTCAGTGCTGGAATATTTTGGACAAAATCAACATTTGGAATGGGATCGTAGTTCCCAGGATTGTATATTTACTGAGGTATACTCCATTCACGAGCACCGCTAAGACCCAATTGCAAGAACTGCAACAAAAGTTCATTTGGGGAGGTAAGAGAGCATATGTCTCAAGCAACCGTATGATGGCTCCAACATCTCAGTGGGGTTTAGGGCTGAAACCAATCGAATTTGTCTGGATGACCCTAAACTTTTCTTGGTTTTTGAGACTCCGCAGAAGTGAGGATTTATGAGCAATATTCCTAAAAGAAAAAAATTATATACGTTCCGGCTTTAAGTTTGAGAACAGAATTTTAATGGGCCCTCAAGAGTTTTTAAAGACTCTTAGTCATTCTGGACATTACTGGGAGGCCATGGCCTCTTCTTGGAAGAAAACAGTAGATACCGCCCTCACCCTTTTAGGAGATCACGAACCCTGTAATTTCAACAGCAGGTTAAACACAAGGGACGAATTCTTAGTATCCCATCATTTAATATCTGTGGGACAAGTTATCAGAGATGAAACAGGAAATAATCCAAACACGTTCCTACAAGTAAAAAAGATAAGGAAACTACAAAAAAATCATTCTACAAACTCATAGGCCCCCCCCACCCTTTTACATTGCAATCGAATGCTTACATCTTTCCGAAATTCAAAAAAACATCAGAAGAGCCTTGTCAAAGATCACTCGGAGCTCCTAGTTCGCAATCGTTTTTTGCGTTTGGAATGTACCCCGATGGAGGACGTTCTCGGAGGTTCCAGAACCCTTTTTAGAAATCCTCTTTTGAGCTCGGCGGAGAAATGGTTTCGCTATAGGATGGCGACCTCGTCGCTTTTTCTTAACAAATCCATGGAGAATATAGACGAAAGAAAATGCACATTTTGTTGCCAGAGTCTAGAAACTTCTAGACACCTTTTCTTAGACTGTGACAGAATAGCCCCTCTAGTGAAGTTGACTACAGATCGCATCAAGGACGTATTTGGAGAAAACCTCAGAGTTGATGAATGGCTCGTTCTTACTTCATCACAACGGAAACATCAGTTCCAGATGGAAGAAGCTGTCTGCAAGGTTTTATTTAGTTTATACGCAGCACGCACAAAGAAAACGGGGGTTCCTTTGGGCCTGGACAAACTTTTGGACAAGATTTTTAATACCCAACAGGGACTGGACAAGGGTTGGAGTGGAAAAGCGGTTCATAGCGATGGAAACCCTCCTTCCGGTTTGAAGCCACGGTTACCTCAGCGACCGACACAACAAACCTTCTGCCTCGAACATGTCTCCTGATAATAAAATTTACTCTGCTTTTATGTGTTTTTAAATTTCCCAAATTCTTGTTTGCCTTCTTATTTTTTTGTTTGTTTTATCAGTACTTTTAACCTCTCCTTTCCATTCCCTCCCAGAAAAACAAAAAAAAAGCTATTAAAATATTTCAAAAATATTAGAAAACCAATAAAGTCACGAAATTTCGTGTAAAAGTATCAACAAACTCAAACTGGGTCTCTGAGGACCCTAACTCCATAGGAGGTTCAATTCGTATTACATGAATTGAAGTGTATATAAACATCCCTCACAACAAATTTATATATTGAAGTTATACCAATTAATAATTGTATCCTATCATATTTTGTATGGCAACCCGCGTTAAGCTATTTCAGTGATTTAGTTGTGCACTTTTTTTTGCCTATATGGTTCGATAGAATTGCAACCGATGAGTATAAATAAGCATTATAGCATTAAAATGAGTCATTCGAACCTAGGATCTTATCAATGAAGTAGACCAAAAATGACCATGGGGATTCGATCCTGCGCCCCCAACATTGAGAGTTGAACACGCCTTGACGCACACGGCTATCGGACTCTTTTTTAATAAACTCTAAGGTGTATTAAAATCTATTATTTTCTTAACTAAAGTTAAATATTATTACTTCGTTAAAATATATATATTATTTTAGGAAGTTATATCAGGATCAGTTAGTTAAATCATTTATATATGCCTAATCAAAAGAAGTAATCAAGGTCAAAATCATAGGGAAAGTACTTATAATTCCCTATCGCATAATACAAATAGAAAAAAAATATACGAAAAAAATATTTAGATTTACAATTGAGATATTTTATGTAAGTTTTACATATATACAATGTATGTATAGCTAACTCTCTAAAACAAATACATTTCTTTAGTTGAATACACTTTGATTTGACATTTTTAAACCTCAAACCTGACTTTTACCATTGCTATGAATTTTCATAAAATAACCCTCCCCCCTAGACCTGTTCAAATTTAACACTTTTCTTTAAAAACGTTCAAATAGATGATTTTCTGGTTCTCCAAGGCTTAAATAATAGACAGGAAAAATATTATTATAATTTATTAAATTTTTATAAACTATAATGTTTTTGTTGTTGTAAAACTTACTCCCCCCCCCCCCTTCCTGCCCTATTCATTCTTAAATGTGTACAAAAAGAAATCAGTGCAAATGATGGAAAACCATTTGCTTGACATATAACTTTTTAAACCTTAAAGAGAGAAAAAATATATATGAGATAAAAACTTTTCCCCCCATTTATATCGACTGCAATTTGTTCCCATTTCAAAATGTTTTTGACAGTTTTTTTAAGCAGAAGCTTTTGCTACAAGATACACATATACATTTATCTTTATTATTTATGTGTAACGTCAGCATAAAACAAAAGTAATTGCTATGATTTTGAGCCATTTAAATAAAACATTTTTTGTAGAAAATAATTTTTATTATTTATTAATTGTAATGCTTTCAATTTTTTTCTATTTTTCCAAAGACGGAAGGCATTTTTTCAGTTTTAAAATTCTTATTATGTAAACCAATAGATAACAATAAAAAAAAATATTTTAGACAGTTGTGTTTTAGAATAAAAACATAAGAAGGCATTTTTAATTGAATATTGACCCATTTTGATATTCCGCCATATCAAAGAATGTCTAAAAACCAAGTATTCAAATCTTAAGAATTCCTTTCTCTAACTTGGTTTTTTCATTTTCCTAAAACACATCACAAAAGCTAACTGATTATCAGGTAGATAAATAATATTATTATTTTGGTAAGGAAACTTGACAAATATAATAAAAAAATGCGAAAAAATATTAGGTTCAGGCCAAATTCATAGTGATTTACTGATAAGCAAAATACATTATTTAGCGAGCGTGTGTTCAACACTCAAAGCTGAGTGTGCAGATTCGTCTCCTCTCGAACTTGGAAGATGGACAAATTTTATACAAATACATTTCCATATTCCCTCTTCAATTTCATAAAAAATATTGGACAACTTGTGTTCTTATACGAAGTAAAAGCCTACTCACGAAAAGGATTTTTTTGGAAATAAAATAACTACAATCTTTCTAGAATAGTTTAAAATATTGCTTTTGGTTAACTATATTATTAGGAAAAAGCTTTTTAGCTGAGAAGTCACACACACATATTTATAAATTAAGATTTTTTGGTTATATTTGCTCCTAGAAAAAAATATGAATATAAAGTTTATATATCTTCTTCACAAACGATTTTTCATCAACACACACACACAATGCTTATTGGAGTTTGATATGTGAGGAATACATACATTTATATTTTTGCGTTTTACTCCTTTTGAAAAGTTGTAAAAGGGAGTCAAATACCTAAGCCCCTAGGCACAAGCCAATGACTGGGGACCTGATAACTATCAAGGCTTTTTTTGCTTTTATTATAATATCAAATATTATACGAAGAGAAGAAGTGTTTGTTTATACAAATATTGGCTTAAAAAACTAAACAAAATGAACTTTAAAAAAATATAAAGGTACATTTAATACTATATATATTCTGGACCAAGGACTTGTGGCCCCCCAGAGTCCAGACGCCAACCCTTGGACTACGTCTTTTGGTCGTACATTGAGTCCAAGGCCTGCAAGCTTCACCACTCGAATATTGCCGCCCTAAAAGCCACTGTCAACCAGGAGTGGGCCGATATGGACGAGGACTTCGTGGTCAAGATCTGCCAGGCTTTCAGGAAGCGCCTCATGGCCACGTGGCCGCAACGGCGGGTACATGGAATGAAAAGATTTAAAAAATACCTGTTTCTTTCATACTGTAAATTTGTTTTCACGTGATTCTTCTTGCTGCTGTACTACATAGATCTCAATAAAGTTTGACACTGTTAATTGTAAAGGTTTTACTTGTACACCCG
>CP045904.1:18241024-18280200 GCA_013387185.1 Caligus rogercresseyi
GAAAAGAGCAATACAGGTAGGCAGGTCTTAAAACCTTAACATTGAGAAACGACAGGTGGCACAGTCATTGAACTATCCACCACGATTTTCATATAGAATTATCTTAAAATATTGTTTGTGACCCATGTACATATAAATTGCTTTCATTTTGGATTTATGTTTTACAAAGGAAAGAAAAGTCAAAACATCGAATTTTCCATCAAGTATTAATTTGTATTGACATTTATATCATATTAATTTCTTCCAAATATTTATTTGCAAATGACTACAAACATTTTTGTCATCACATATTCTACAATTAGAAGTCCTCCTAGGTGCTAGCAATACTCTTTAGTGCTATTCTATTTCCCTTCAATGCCTTTATAATAATCTTTTTTTTGCTATTTGTATTTCCATTTCATCTTTTCAAGGAAACAACGTGAATGTAATTAGCTTTCTAATGTATTTATTCAGAGGGCTTCATCAATTAACTCAATGAGCGAAGCCACAAATTTATTTTCTAAGAGGATTAACTATAAATAAAATATATTTACAAAGAAAAAATGAAATACATTGCAACCGCATTTAATATAATTTTTTTTTGACAAATGCCACCTAATAGGGATTATATGGCCACCATAGAATATCAACATGGGTTTGATTAATTTGCTGTTTTTGTGTATTAAAAATGTACATTTTGTACTACAAATCTTCCGAATACTTAAACTTTTAAAAGATTTCGTTATCTCAGTGCGTGAGTTAGCTCAATTTTCAATATTGAAGGCTTAGGATCGCCTCCCGAAAGGAGAAGGTCAATTTTAATCAACCATGTAAAAAACACTCCCAGATTTGATGGACTAAATTCAATGCTATAATGCTTCTTTATATCCACGTGGATGTAATTCATGTAACGAAATGACAAAAAAACATGTGATTCTTAAGGGCAGTAAATGATAATTAACAAGTTCATTTATGTATCTTTGCAACTGCTTTGAATAGAATTACTCCGTTTCCTGTATATAATTATATATATACAAGGAGGAGGTTGATTTGTTTTGATCCGGTTGAAAAATGCTTTAATAAATGTCTAACAGTAATTTCCATTTTATTGGTTTGACGAATCCTCTTCTTTCAAAAACTATTTAACAATTTTATTATTAACTTATTGTATCATTTATTTTTGCATTAAGTTTTATGCATTATATTTTGTATCCTCATTTTTAGTGCGATATATATAATAATGAAGGAAAATTATGATTAAAAAATCAATGACATAAGTCCTACTTCATTGAGTTTTATATTAGTTGATATTTTTAGATCATATAAAATGGTTTTAAGTTAAGTTAATGGGTTTTCAGCTAATTAAAAGAGAGAATAGCAATAGGGATGTGGCTGAATTCAACCTCATAAAAAGGAGACAACAACCTGGTGAATCGTTTGTCTAGTACTGATTGGCTCTTAAAGATATGGCTGACGAAGTGGAAATTCGCACTCATTGCCGTGACGAATAAATTGTTCGGTAGATCATCGTCGGCATTCGTAACCACGACGCAAGGGTCCCCCAGAAGAAGAAGCCAATTTCTCCACACTTGATGGATCTATTGCCATTTGTAGACTAAAAGAGTCATCCATCGGCCATCTTCCAGGCTTACATTACTAGATACAACCTACTCCACACAACAATGTATTGTGTTTGTAGGCTAGCTCACATCCGCCAACAACTTCAGAATCAACATCATCGGAGAGTTGAAAGTTAAGATCAATGACTACATCACTCTGGACGTTCCAGATCTCAATGAATATCAAAGCACACTTTGAAGACTGGGAACATTATCAATTAAATGTACTCGTTACTCTAGATCAACAAAGATCTTTCGAGTCATCACTCCCTAAAACCTCTCCGCGTCTAGCTGAACCGTACCAGATCGCCCTCCCTCTCGAAAAGGAACGTCTCCCCCAACACCAGTCCACACACGCCCAACGAAGTCTCTAATGTTTTTGAGGAAGAAATGCAACTCCTTTAAAAGTCAGTGGTCCCCACAGAAGACATTCAAAGAGCCTTACTTTAGAAATTTCTCCCTTACGCTCACCATCAACTTAATCATCTTCAATGATAGTATCGTAATTCCGGAATCCCAACTGGACCAAATCCTTCAGTGGCTGAACATAAATCAATAGGGCTTTGAGAAGGCCCTAAAAAGAACTCGTCAAACGGTGTTCTGGCCGATAATATCGTGGATATAAGCAACATCACGGAAGTTTGTGAGATTGCTATTACTAGAGATTGGACCTCCCCAAAGAACCGTTCACATCAGAGCCCTGGCTCACTGAGATATTTCAAGATATCGCAACCGATTTTTTGAAGCAGGAGGCAAAAACTTCAGACATTGGTGGATGTACTCGAAGTTCTTCACCCTCTACTTATTCACCCTTCGTAATGACCAAACCGACTTAAAGTCATCCTCATGGCTCGAGAGAGAGTGAAATACAGTCTTTTCTGATTTCACTGGCAGCTACTCCTTTGCAACAAACGTTATGGATTTAAATGTGCTTCGTCCTTCATATATATTTATCAAGTTATTAGACTTGTAAAAATAAATGGTCATTTGTGCATATATATTTTATGTTTTTGTGGGGATCCCTTGAAATCCTTAAAGAGTATTTAGGTCAAAAATAAGAATAATCGTTTTAAGTTCCTTATACTTTAAGATCCCAAAAAATAAGGATTTAGTATTTCTAGAGGGACAAGGATTACAATAGAAGGATATATATAAATATATATTTGTAAATTAAGATAGCACTCGTTTTATTATACATAGTGTTGGTCGTATTTGTATAGTTGACACATTTACAAGAATATTTTAGAAGACCTTCTTTTTGTATCTTGAAAAGACAAAAATCCTCCAAGAATCCAATAAAGATATCCCACAGCAAAAAAAAGTCTAAGTAGCTCATGGTCTTACATATAAAAAACACGCTTATAAAAAATCTCCTTTTTTGTGTGTGAAGATATATTATATATATTTTTTTTATGTTCTATTTTTGTAAGAAGGAAACAGCATTTTCTATGTGTTATAGAACATACTACTACTATTTCAACAACATAGCTCAGTCTATTTTTCTTTTTTCTATGTTGGAATGAAAGAAAGAATAAATAGTGATCAGACACTTATCTCAATGACCTGGATACCTTTTTCATCTTTACTTCATATTTTTTGTCTGTTATTCAAGAAGAAGTTTAATATCTATAGTATATGCTATGATTATATATATATATATATATATATATATATATCGTATTTGATTAACATTTAAGTAGAAAACAAAATTAAGCTTGAATTTGATCATTGTTTATACAGATTTTGCGACAACTTCATAAAAAAACAGTTATCTCTAAACAAAAATAGTCTAACTAAATGGCAGGTAGTCTAATTTAAACTATAATGTTATTTATGTATTATTTATACACAATTTTACCACCTATATTACTATGTATCCACAGTTACAATTGAAATAAAGACCTCAAAAATGTACTATTTTGATAAATTCAATTAGTAACCCAGGAGTAATATTATTTTTTTAAAATAAATATTGACCTATCGAGCCTTACGATTTAAAATTGAGTTATTAAAAAATATTTCAGCATGCTGTTTAACAATACTTTTATTCAAAAAGCAGAATAATAAATTTTCCAAGTATTCTTAGCTTTTTAGTTGAATTTATAAATGTTGTGGCATTAGAAACAAGCATCAATAATTTGTTTCTTTTTTTTAACACATTAACGCTAAATGTGGCTCATATCTGCGTTCTTCAACTCTATCGAGAACCAACCTCCTTTCATACACGACAAATGATAATTGCCAGCTTCCTTTCAGGAAGAGTAATTCAACGTTACTTTCAGTGGATATACACCTCTTCATCGAAGGCGGTCCTTTTCGTTAGGGACATCCCATGAAGTCCCTTACGATCGAAAGTGTCTTGCAAAACTTATATTTAGTTACAAATTGTCCATAATAACGTAATATATGTTTGATCATTTGATGTCTGAAATTGTGGCTTCCAGTTCAGAATACAATTTCAATTAAAGTTTGCTCAGAATATAATAGAATATTGCATCAACCCCAAAACTATGCTTTTAAATATGTTGGTCTAAGCAAAGAAGATGTTTATTGTCTTAACCTTCCTCAACGATGTTAATTGATTTCGACGTCTATGGTGTTATTGGGTAATTTTTGACCCATTACATATTTGATATATTTCATTAAATAAAATATTATGTTCCAAATTATCAAACATATTTACCTCAGTATATATTTTTAGTGTACAAAAGGAAAATACGGCCTAGGGAGATATTGCCCAAGGAAGATATGTCCAAAGTAGTAGAATGCCTTAGGAAGAAATGGCCCAATATAGAAAAGTGGAATGGCGACTCAATTCTCGCCTAGGAAGAAATGACCCAGGATAGAAAAGTGAAATGATGAATCATGGAAAAATGGCAAAACCCATAAATATTGTACAAACAATATTTCTCATATACATTGAGATAACAATGACAAAAATGATTTGATTTTATCAATTATAAATAAATAATTCCCTTTTTGTGGTTGTTAATTGACAGGACAAACATTTATTTGTGCATTTTATATGCGTCACCATTTTCCTTTTATATCTATTTGTTCCTGATCCATCTTTTCCTGGATCATAAAATAAGACATTTTTTATTCGTATATAGATATGAAATGGCTAATACTTTCAGAATTTACATCATGATCAATAATAAGAACGGCTGTTTCCTATGTCTTTTAATATTATTGGTCAAAAAGGACACCGTGAGTTTTATAATTTTTATAACTCATGTGACAATAATCAAATTAACAAAGTTATATATATATATATATTTTCCATTTCCCACAAGTTCATATTCAGCTCACTCCTCAGATACGGATTTCCCATGGGCTTTATAAACATGGTCGGTACAATCCTAAGAGATTCATTTTCGCGGGTGGCATCGAATGGACGAAGACTTTCATTTGAGATTACGCAAGGTTGTAAACAGGAGACCCCATTTCACCATCCCTCTTCTTATTGGCAGTCAACAATCTCTTCCACTTAATTAGCCAAGCTGCTCCTCCCAGACTTACGCAAATGTACGCTGACGATCTTTCAGTTTTCTATGAAGGCACATGTTAAGAAATATCATCGTCTATAAAAATGACATTTAAAGTTTTAAACATTATGCAACCCATTCTGGCCTCGTCATGAACGAAACAAAGACAGAAGTTATCACCTCTATACAGTCTTCGCTTGTGGAATCGTTTCCTTCCTTAAAGTACTCTTCCTCAGCCCATCCTTCTTGGCATAACAATCTCGAAAACGGCTCTGAAACCGCAACTAAGTGCAATTTAAAAAATATTTTAGATTCCGTCCGTAGTTCAACAGCATATTACGACAATCAGTGCTGGAATATTTTGGACAAAATCAACATTTGGAATGGGATCGTAGTTCCCAGGATTGTATATTTACTGAGGTATACTCCATTCACGAGCACCGCTAAGACCCAATTGCAAGAACTGCAACAAAAGTTCATTTGGGGAGGTAAGAGAGCATATGTCTCAAGCAACCGTATGATGGCTCCAACATCTCAGTGGGGTTTAGGGCTGAAACCAATCGAATTTGTCTGGATGACCCTAACTTTTCTTGGTTTTTGAGACTCCGCAGAAGTGAGGATTTATGAGCAATATTCCTAAAAGAAAAAAATTATATACGTTCCGGCTTTAAGTTTGAGAACAGAATTTTAATGGGCCCTCAAGAGTTTTTAAAGACTCTTAGTCATTCTGGACATTACTGGGAGGCCATGGCCTCTTCTTGGAAGAAAACAGTAGATACCGCCCTCACCCTTTTAGGAGATCACGAATCCTGTAATTTCAACAGCAGGTTAACACAAGGGACGAATTCTTAGTATCCCATCATTTAATATCTGTGGGACAAGTTATCAGAGATGAAACAGGAAATAATCCAAACACGTTCCTACAAGTAAAAAAGATAAGGAAACTACAAAAAAATCATTCTACAAACTCATAGGCCCCCTCCCCACCCTCTTTTACATTGCAATCGAATGCTTACATCTTTCCGAAATCCAAAAAAACATCGAAGAGCCTTGTCAAAGATCACTCGGAGCTCCTAGTTCGCAATTGTTTTTTGCGTTTGGAATGTACCCCGATGGAGGACGTTCTCGGAGGTTCCAGAACCCTTTTTAGAAATCCTCTTTTGAGCTCGGCGGAGAAATGGTTTCGCTATAGGGTGGTGACCTCGTCGCTTTTTCTTAACAAATCCATGGAGAATATAGACGAAAGAAAATGCACATTTTGTTGCCAGAGTCTAGAAACTTCTAGACACCTTTTCTTAGACTGTGACAGAATAGCCCCTCTAGTGAAGTTAACTACAGATCGCATCAAGGACGTATTTGGAGAAAACCTCAGAGTTGATGAATGGCTCGTTCTTACTTCATCACAACGGAAACATCAGTTCCAGATGGAAGAAGCTGTCTGCAAGGTTTTATTTAGTTTATACGCAGCACGCACAAAGAAAACGGGGTTCCTTTGGGCCTGGACAAACTTTTGGACAAGATTTTTAATACCCAACAGGGACTGGACAAGGGTTGGAGTGGAAAAGCGGTTCATAGCGATGGAAACCCTCCTTCCGGTTTGAAGCCACGGTTACCTCAGCGACCGACACAACAAACCTTCTGCCTCGAACATGTCTCCTGATAATAAAATTTACTCTGCTTTTATGTGTTTTTAAATTTCCCAAATTCTTGTTTGCCTTCTTATTTTTTTGTTTGTTTTATCAGTACTTTTAACCTCTCCTTTCCATTCCCTCCCAGAAAAACAAAAAAAAAGCTATTAAAATATTTCAAAAATATTAGAAAACCAATAAAGTCACGAAATTTCGTGTAAAAGTATCAACAAACTCAAACTGGGTCTCTGAGGACCCTAACTCCATAGGAGGTTCAATTCGTATTACATGAATTGAAGTGTATATAAACATCCCTCACAACAAATTTATATATTGAAGTTATACCAATTAATAATTGTATCCTATCATATTTTGTATGGCAACCCGCGTTAAGCTATTTCAGTGATTTAGTTGTGCACTTTTTTTTGCCTATATGGTTCGATAGAATTGCAACCGATGAGTATAAATAAGCATTATAGCATTAAAATGAGTCATTCGAACCTAGGATCTTATCAATGAAGTAGACCAAAAATGACCATGGGGATTCGATCCTGCGCCCCCAACATTGAGAGTTGAACACGCCTTGACGCACACGGCTATCGGGACTCTTTTTTAATAAACTCTAAGGTGTATTAAAATCTATTATTTTCTTAACTAAAGTTAAATATTATTACTTCGTTAAATATATATATTATTTTAGGAAGTTATATCAGATCAGTTAGTTAAATCATTTATATATGCCTAATCAAAAGAAGTAATCAAGGTCAAAATCATAGGAAAGTACTTATAATTTCCCTATCGCATAATACAAATAGAAAAAAAATATACGAAAAAAAATATTTAGATTTACAATTGAGATATTTTATGTAAGTTTTACATATATACAATGTATGTATAGCTAACTCTCTAAAACTAAATACATTTCTTTAGTTGAATACACTTTGATTTTCAAACCTGACTTTTACCATTGCTATGAATTTTTTAACCCTCCCCCCATCAAAAACCTCAAACCTAGATGACTTTTCCAAGGCTTAAATAATGACAGGAAAAATATTATTTAATTTTTATTATTAAAACTATAATGTTTATTGTTGTTGTAAAACTTCTCCCCCCCCCCCCTTCCTGCCCTATTCATTCTTAAATGTGTACAAAAAGAAATCAGTGCAAATGATGGAAAAACCATTTGCTTGACATATAACTTTTTAAACCTTAAAGAGAGAAAAAATATATATGAGATAAAAACTTTTCCCCCCATTTAATATCGACTGCAATTTGTTTCCCATTTCAAAATGTTTTTGACAGTTTTTTTAAGCAGAAGCTTTTGCTACAAGATACACATATACATTTATCTTTATTATTTATGTGTAACGTCAGCATAAAACAAAAGTAATTGCTATGATTTTGAGCCATTTAAATAAAACATTTTTTGTAGAAAATAATTTTTATTATTTATTAATTGTAATGCTTTCAATTTTTTTCTATTTTTCCAAAGACGGAAGGCATTTTTTCAGTTTTAAAATTCTTTATTATGTAAACCAATAGATAACAATAAAAAAAATATTTTAGACAGTTGTGTTTTAGAATAAAAACATAAGAAGGCATTTTTAATTGAATATTGACCCATTTTGATATTCCGCCATATCAAAGAATGTCTAAAAACCAAGTATTCAAATCTTAAGAATTCCTTTCTCTAACTTGGTTTTTTCATTTTCCTAAAAACACATCACAAAAGCTAACTGATTATCAGGTAGATAAATAATATTATTATTTTTGGTAAGGAAAACTTGACAAATATAATAAAAAAATGCGAAAAAATATTAGGTTCAGGCCAAATTCATAGTGATTTACTGATAAGCAAAATACATTATTTAGCGAGCGTGTGTTCAACACTCAAAGCTGAGTGTGCAGATTCGTCTCCTCTCGAACTTGGAAGATGGACAAACTTTTATACAAATACATTTCCATATTCCCTCTTCAATTTCATAAAAAATATGGACAACTTGTGTTCTTATACGAAGTAAAAGCCTACTCACGAAAAGGATTTTTTTGGAAATAAAATAACTACAATCTTTCTAGAATAGTTTAAAAATATTGCTTTTGGTTAACTATATTATTAGGAAAAAGCTTTTTAGCTGAGAAGTCACACACACATATTTATAAATTAAGATTTTTTGGTTATATTTGCTCCTAGAAAAAAATATGAATATAAAGTTAATATATCTTCTTCACAAACGATTTTTCATCACACACACACACAATGCTTATTGGAGTTTGATATGTGAGGAATACATACATTTATATTTTTGCGTTTTACTCCTTTTGAAAAGTTGTAAAAGGGAGTCAAATACCTAAGCCCCTAGGCACAAGCCAATGACTGGGGACCTGATAACTATCAAGGCTTTTTTTTGCTTTTATTATAATATCAAATATTATACGAAGAGAAAGAAGTGTTTGTTTATACAAATATTGGCTTAAAAAACTAAACAAAATGAACTTTAAAAAAATATAAAGGTACATTTAATACTATATATATTCTGGACCAAGGACTTGTGGCCCCCAGAGTCCAGACGCCACCCCTTGGACTACGTCTTTTGGTCGTACATTGAGTCCAAGGCCTGCAAGCTTCACCACTCGAATATTGCCGCCCTAAAAGCCACTGTCAACCAGGAGTGGGCCGTATGGACGAGGACTTCGTGGTCAAGATCTGCCAGGCTTTCAGGAAGCGCCTCATGGCCATCGTGGCCGCCAACGGCGGGTACATGGAATGAAAAGATTTAAAAAATACCTGTTCTTTCATACTGTAAAATTTGTTTTCACGTGATTCTTCTTGCTGCTGTACTACATAGATCTCAATAAAGTTTGACCTGTTAAGTGTAAAGGTTTTACTTGTACACCCGGTATTTATATATATAATATATATATATATACTATATATATATATAATATTTATATTCATTTTTTATACGTTTTAGGCCAATTTCATCTGATTTATCCAGAAATATTACTAAAGAAATAATAATAATGTCTAACTAAAATCAACCTTTAACACTCTTACAAAAAGGACATGATAATATCTGATATATAATGATATATGAGATGGTAAAATAGATTTATAATATACAAATCACAGACTAAACAAGAACAATCATTGTTGCATTCAAATTTAAATCTATTTTACTGTTATTTTTAGTATGACTAAGCGAATTCCTTTCTCTTTTGTTTTGAGCTTAACAATCACTGCACGCTGAAGGTGCTTTGCCGAAAGTGTAAAAAAATATTTTCTTTCTAAAGGGGACCCGAACCTCTCCTCTAGTTTCTTTTTCATAGCTTTATAATGAATAATGCACACGAGTAGAAGATGTACAATTGTCTCCTTAACTTCTTTGCAGAATGAATATGAGTATCACTGATGGAGATGGCCTGGTGAACTATTTCTACGTAAATTATTGTTGGCTTTCTAAATGAAGGACGCAGTTTAAAATACACTTTTTGTTAAATTTTTTTATTCGGTAATCTGCTTAAAAATTATACAATGTAAATGTATTTTTTTTTCTTGGCCAACAAGTGTAATTATATTTCAGAGTGATCAAAAAAATAATTTAAGGGGAAAAACAATAAAATTACAACTACAACAACAGTAAAAAATTACGTTTAGAATACTAATAAAAATAATATTTTTTTTTTAAACTTTGTATATAACTATAAAATAGGTAAAATCGTTCCTACGTCGGGGTCTTCCGACGATCTCTTCGCGTATTATAATTTGTTGTACTTTTGTGATGATGGCATTGACTTTTGACTCCTTTCCTCCGCGATAGAAGGCTAAAAAACCCTCCCTTCCGATCTCCGCTCCAAATTTATCCTAGAGAGTTTCGGTGACAGAGTTAAAGATTTCTCGGAGCAAAGTGCAACTCCAAAAGATGTGGCTTGTTGTTTCAGTGCATTCGTTGCAAAAGCGACACATACTCCTCTGCCTTGGAAGAACTTGTCTCTCACTCCAGAGTTCCCGAGAGCGG
Source organism: Caligus rogercresseyi (assembly GCA_013387185.1). Taxonomy (NCBI): domain Eukaryota; kingdom Metazoa; phylum Arthropoda; class Copepoda; order Siphonostomatoida; family Caligidae; genus Caligus; species Caligus rogercresseyi. The sequence goes on from CP045904.1 coordinate 18,251,755, forward strand.
ACGGTATGTTAAACATTTTTCTGACGCGGAAAGATATGCGTTTTTAACCGCTTGATATTACCTTGTGCTTCTCTTTTGATACTTCTTCTATTTAAGTAATTTTTAAATAGGCTCATTGTATCTGTTTTAAAGATTTTTCTTATGTCAGCCGTAGAAGCGACTGATACTTTCATATATATGGTATTAAGGGTCTATGGATAATTTTATTTTTGTCGAAGATTGTTTGATTCTGTTATCCGCCATCTGTCGATAAGTGAGGATGACCAACACAAATCAGCTGCTATGTCACCAGATACTGTGTGTACATATATCAGAAAGACAAATACGCTGGGTTACAGGAAGTTCCCATCCCAAGGAAAGTTCATACTTAGCTGCAACTTCTTTGGATGCCTCGCATATTTTTTAGCCCTATGTGAGTAAAGGGAAATACATTTAAGGACATTTTAAAGTTTGTGCAAGGATACTCGTTGGGGAAAAAATCCTTCTTTTTTTAAAATTTCTCCAAAATTAGGACCCAGGTTCCCGTGACAACCATATTTTCCTTATCCAATAAAAGTTTGGACTTTCACATTCTAGACTCACAATTACAGACAGGCCACCCCTTTGAGATTGGTATGTAGTTGTTATAATAATGTTTCTTTTTTTCTTCAACTGAAGTAGTGAGAATTTCAGTTCGGAGATTTCTTTACAGGCTTCCTATCGTAAGGGGTTATCTGAATCAGGGAATCACAGTTGGAATTATGTAAAAAATGTATAATATTTATTTATACACGTTTGTACTAATTTATGCAGGTTTATTTAAGTATATCAATCTCTACATATTTAATTTGTTTATTCGAGTATAATTAACCTATTATTGCATTTTTTGCCAAGTATTTAAAATATGCAACTGACGTCATCGTTGAACTATTGAAGTATCGTTTTACAAGGAAAACGAAGAGTCATAAACTACTACATCATCTTGTTACAATTAAATATAGACAAGACAAAAACAACAATGGACAAAAGTTATTATGTCAAAAAACCAAAGATGTAGCCATGGCATAAAAAACCTTTTAATGAAAAAGGCTTGTCCCCATTTGATACAAGATATTTTTCTTCAAATCCTATATTGGAAAGTGAAGTAAAATATTATTGTTATTAATGAATAACATTTTTAATGATTACATTCATGGTGTTAGGCACAAATAATTTCTTATAAAATTGAAAAAAATCTTGCATTTTTTTTCCTTTTTTGGTTTTAATTAAAAATAAATCAAATCACAATTAATGTTTATAGCTATAAAGCTTACTTTCTAAGTAACTAATGATTCATAATCAATTTTCTAGTATTTTATAACAAAAATTTTAGGTTTTATTTAAGCACCAGGGCGTAAATAGATATCAACTACATCCAAACTAATTAGTAGGACAATGGTTAAGTTTACAGCTTTTATTACAAGTCTACACAACTCTTGACAACTTTTATTTATTATGGTCCAGTCAGTTTCAATCCCTCTTTCAATTTTGATGCTGATAACTGCAGGATCAAGGTTTATGGTCTTATAATTAATAGAGCCTTCAACGCATTCACAGAGTTGTGGGACCTGTAAAAGGTCTTCCCCTCCAACTTCCCCTAAAAGGTTGAGGTCAGGGGAGCTGGATGACCAGGTCTGCACATCTCAGACGATGATAACATTGACCTTGATAATTATATATATATATATTATATATATATATATCTTTTTATTGTTTGATATATTAATATATGATATTCAACATGATCACTAACAAAAAAAAAAGATAAACACTGTCAGCCTCTTCTTCCTAATCTTGAAAAATGCATCCATGTTAATGCATTGGATGCATGTATATCAATATGTCTACAACTATGTACTCCAAATAAGAAATTCATAATTTAAGCGGATGACTACTGTTTTTTTAATGGGGGAGAAGAGGGCTTTTTGTGTTCCAATTATTATGGTTTTGTGTATGTGTGTGTAATCGTTTCCGGGAAACATTCTAGCATTTTGGCTAGTCTGGGATACTAGGATTTTAAAATATGTAATACAATATGTATGAAATCAAATACAATATACGAAAATCGATCATCAGGGGGTGAACCATTTATTGTCACATATAATGAAACGAAATAAACAGTCTTTTTTCTCCCCCAATCAAAATGAGAATGACCGAAAAAAAAATATAAGTTATTAGTGTATCTATTACATCAAATGATCTGAAAAGCTCATACAATGATCATTAGTTAAGGAAAATGTCTAAATCATCATCGTTGAATTACCATCTTATTGGATGCCACAAAGGATTTTGCCCTCAAAAGCGATTGGTTGGAATAATAGGAGCCTGAACGAAAAAAGGTCCCTCGTGTCTGATGAGTGAGATAATCTTCCTTCTTTTGATTTTTTTAACCACTTAATAGAAAACTATTGTTTAAAGCATTCAACCTCAGATTCTTACTAATCATCCCCCTCTAGTTGTTATTTGTTCTTCTCCTAGGTCCTACTAGACAGGTCAAGCCGTATGGCTATTGTGCGTGTAGAATAACGATATATGATATGTTATGGACCATATATTTGTAATAGCAAATACCATTGTCAATTTATTAAGAGTTATATTAAAAAGTAGAAAATTAGCCACCAAATTTTCGTCTATCTCGCCCAATTACTTTTTCATTTGGTGTGAATAAATTTGGTAATTTACGAAGGGACTATTTTTAGTATCTCTGATCATAAATGATTACTTAATATTTTCTACATATTTTATAATTTTTGGGGTAGAAAAATTGTCAAATATCAACTATAAAACTAGAGGCATATATACACTCAGAGAGTGTGTACCTCCGCCGATCCCCACAACATTCCCATTCAAACTTCTCCCTTCACACGCCCGATTTTCTATCTCTAATCATTGTTTCCTCTCTGTTAGCTCATTGCATATTAAAAAGCGCTCAGAGACGGGAAGAGGAAGAAGTTTAAGCTACTTCACTGGTTAACATAGTCCTGAGCTGATAATGAACAATGATAAGTCCATGAATATTTTTTTTAGCGTTTGTTCTTTCCTACTCCTGAATAAATACCCCATTCATTTAGTATTTTGCTCATTTTGCATATTAAAAAGCACTTAGAGATGCCAAAATTTAATCACTTGTTCCTTTTGGCATTTCCAACAACTCCACAAAGTTTCATATGAATCCGTTCAGTACTTTTTGAGTTATCCTGCTGACAAAACAAATAACAACCAACAAACGCCAGTGAAAACAATACCTCCTTCGGCGGAGGTAATTACCTGTTTTTATATCAATCAATCAATATCAATACAATAATATGTCACCATCAGTTTACCAATTCACCTGATATTAATACTTATTATACCATATTGATGTTTTCGGACTGCCTCATGCCTTTATAAATAAGCTTTCCTCTTTATTTCAAGGAAACATTTTACGTATTAAATTGTTCAATCGATTCAAATAATGGCTTTTAAATAATGCTATAAAAGTTTTCCTTTTCTCCTAATATACATATTTTTCATGGAATATATATTCCTACATACACTATTCATTGATTCTAAGCATTTTATAAAGCATTTAAAGTAAGGAGAAAGAGACAAAAAAGATATTTAAGACTTTTATTACATTCCTTTATTGATATTTAAGAAGATGTCTTTTCCCTTTCTGAAGAAAATCTTTAAAAAATATTTTAACGGGTTTTTTATTCATTGCTTTACAATAAAAGCTATTTTTTTAATGGAATAAAGCAATACTTTTAAAAATTATTTCAAAATCTGCTGTATCCCCTGACTGCTAAAATGGTCAAATATTATAATAAAACTCTAAATTGGGGGTTTCCTTTTAGAAAAAAGGTTAAATAAAATAACATTTTTTTAAATAAATTTTATTATCTTGTAATGGTTTCATTTTACAATTTATAATTTTGTTTGATGGTTTTTGGAATAAATACCGCTGTATTCTGCTGCAAGACATAATTTGTCTAAATTATCAACAATATAAATATACAGGGATGTGCAGGTAAATTTGGAATAAGTTCACAGCCATCCAGATAATAAGGAGGAGATCTGCATGGGTGAAATTAGCTGTGAGAGGTCGTGTGAATACTTGTTGTGAAATTTAAGATCGAAAACAAAAACAATTGTTTGCCATCACGATGGAGCAGGAGAAGAGGTCTGCCGTTATTGAGCTGCACCGCGCAGGCCGCTCGGCCCAGGAGATTATCAGCCTCCTGAAGTACCCCTCTAGCACTGTTTTACCATCATCAACAGGTACAAGGCCACGGGGATGTCCAGCAGGTCCAAACACAGCCCCAGAAGTGACAGGAAGAGGAACCCCAGGTTCTTGGCTGGCCTGAGGAAGTCCATCAATGCCTTCCCAACCAAGTCCATGTCTGCCCTGGCCAAGGACCGCTCTGTGCATCGCAGCACCATATTCAGGGCCATAAAACATGACCTGGGATATAAGAGCTAGTCATGAAGGTCAGGCACCTGCTGACAGACAAGATGAAGGCCACCAGGAGGCCAGGTGCAGGAAAATTCTGAGCTCTCTGAAGAACACTGGTGGGCACCTGAGGTTCTTCTGTGATGAGAAGATTTTCACTTTGGACAAAAAGAGGAACAGGCAGAATGACAGGTGGATCTGTAGGAGGCTTCTGAGGTCCCCATGGTCTTCAGGACAAAGAACCCGGCTGCAGTGATGGTCCTGGGTGTCATCAGCAGTGAGGGCCACGTCAAACCGCCACACTTCTTTGAGCCCAAGCAAAAGGTCAACCAGGAGGTGTACTTGGAGGTCCTCAGTAACGGGGTTAAGCCTTGGATAGACACTGTGGCCTCTGGGAGGAAGTACACCTTTCAGCAGGACTCTGCCCCCGCCCACAAGGCCAAGACTGTGCAGGCATGGCTCAAGGAAAACCTAGCCCTCCAACTCCCCAGATCTCAACCCTTGTGACTACTACCTGTAGGGGAAGTTGGAGGGGGAGGCCTGTGCAACCCACCACAACTCTGTGGAGGCCCTTAAGTCGTCCATCACGTCTGTGGCCATGTCCTTGGAGGCTGCGGAGGTGTCCAGGTCAGTGAGGGCATTCAGGTCCCGTGTGGAGACTGTGGTGAAGCTGGAGGAGGACACATTGAATAAAAGTTGACCACAATTGTCTAATGTGCATTTTTTGTATAATAAATATTTCTCTAGAATCTCTCCTTATTGATCCTGGAGGCCATAAACTTGTTCCAAATTTACCTGCACGGGGCTGTATATATATGTATATAAATATATATGAAGTATCATTGCACACAAAAATGAGTAAAGACGTTTGAATAAGAAAAGGCCCTTAAAAAGATATGACCGAGAGACTAATTCAGGAAAGAAGGAATCGATGAACCGAGTGCATCTTTGTCTTCTGACGTATCAAAAATGCAAGAAGTCTGAGGTTGAATGCTTTTGAACAGTAGTTTAGTATTAAGCTGGTTAAAAAATCAGAAGAAGATGAGTAAGACCCACAAATTGAAGGTCGTTCGAGTGAATATGACTCTTCAAATCATGATGAAAAATATTTTTATTGTAAGAAAATGTTTGATAAAATTATTCGTGAGTAATATAAAACTAATCTAATACAAAACAAATAGCTAGTCCTGAAGACCACTTACGAACAATTAGGACAGTCAATCCAAGCACAGAAGAACATAGAGGCAGACATACCAGCCTGAACGTTCCTGGTTCAAATGCAAAAAACGAAAAATTGTGAGTGGAAAAGCGTTGACGGCATTTATGTTGTTCATTGACTGGAGTATGATAGATCATATTGTCAAATGCACCGAAACAGAAACTACGAACAAATTCTGTGATGAAACTGGTAATGTACACCAGTAATGAGGAAATTTATAACCTCATCGGAGTTATGATTGCCTATGAGGACTTTTGTCAAAGCGGATGAAACATGATCTAAAGCGTGGGGCCCTCCTTTTTCCAGACTACCCTATCACGAAGACGTTATAAGAACTTGATTATGCAGTTTCATCAGATTTCACATTTGTTCAACAAGATCTGATAGACTTGAAACTGAAAATTTGCCTTAGTATCTTACATTTAGAATAATTTCATTGAGAACTAAGTCTCACCACAAGCCTCATGAGATATTACTATTCCATAAAAAAATCGATTTTCATTCACGCAGTATATTGCGAGCCAGATAAGTTTGGAATCGAATTTTGGCAAATTGGCAGCTGATGTCAAGTCAAAATACTCTTTGAATGATTTCCTTATCTTGGAAGCATTCTCATCGACCCACTGATCAACATTGTCTGAATATGTTTTTTTCTCAAACTGATGGAATCTTTTCTAGGAGTTGGCCACAATGTAACAACTAACAATTTCTTTACTTCAGTAAAACTTGCTCAGAAGCTGGCCAGACTAGCATTGTTGGTACAGTAAATCGTAACTGAAGATAAACTCCTCCTCAAATCAAATCTTCCAAAGAACCTCGTATTCATCAACAATATTGAAGAGCAATAACATGACGTTGACTATTTACCAGAGTAATCCTTCCAAAAAAGTGCTAGTTCTAAGTACATGACAAAGATCGGTCACTGTAACTGAAGGAATGAAGAAACTGCCAGAAACAATAATCTATTACAATGCAACCAAGTATGGGGTTGATGTATTACATCAAATGGCCCGATTGTACACTTCAAAAGTCTCTTCGAGGAGATGGCCTCTACAGGTCTTGTATAATGTATTGGAATGACAGGAGTAAACTCATGGATACTGTATATAAAACTGCAGGATTGAAAATATCGCGTCATGATTTTTTGTTACAACTGATAAATAACTTAAGCTGAAAGAAGACATGGTTGATTATAGCGGCAATGATGATGATTATATGAATGATGAGGATGGAGTTGGAGAACAAAAACCAGGCAGTTTGCAAGACTCGAAAGAAGAGAACAAATGTTCACATCGATGTAGCAAATGTAAAAAAGTTAATTATATTTTTTAAGAAAACATATGTTTATAAAGAAAAAAATATAGAAACTAGAGGCATATATACACTCCGACAGTGCAAACCTCCGCCGATCCCCACAAAATGAATCACTTAACGAATTACAATCCATCATATATGTCTACATAAGTAGGTGTGTTAGGTGAATAATGAGTGAGGAGAGAGCCATCCTAAAAAAATCCATTGACGTCATACAGTTATTCGTCAATTCAGAATACTCACTGGATGTTTAAGCTCCTTTCTTTTCTCTCCATCTGTTCTTAATATTAGCGTTATATTTATTACCTCCGCCGAAGGAGTATTGTTTTTCACTGGCGTTTGTTATTTATTAAAGGAAGACGGGAAAGAAGAATTTAAAAGCACCACGTGACGTAGTCCTTAGCTATAATGAACAATATTACGTCAATGGATATTTTTAAGCGTTTGTTCTTTCCTACTCCCTGAATAGAGACCCATTTCATTATTATTAGTAGTAGTATTTTGCTCATTTTGCATATTAAAAAACACTTAGAGATGCCAAAATTTAATCACATTGTTTTTTTTGGCATTTCAAACAACTCCACAAAGTTTCATTGAATCTGTTCAGTACTTTTTGAGTTATCCTGCTGACAAACCAACAAACAAACAAACCAACGCCAGTGAAAACATACCTCCTTCGGCGGAGGTAATTAAGTATTATTATCTTTATAAATCATACTTTTGCAATATATATGATTATCACTCAAACGGAGTCTACATAATATTAATTAAATAATAACAAACTTTTCCATGCCGATTATATGGAATATTTAGCTGTTTGTAATATGGGGGTAAAATTGACCCCATGGCCTGGGAAGGAGTAGGGATGATGCTGGACGTTCTAGTGTTAAAGACATGTCGATAAAAGATCCAATATAAAAATAATATAGCCATCATAATAAATACTTTTTTATCTCTACGCAGACGATATTACACTAACTATTGAAGCCAACTCCGAATCACAATTATAAACGAATTGAAATTCTTCTGATGCCATTCCAAAAGTTCAAAGTGAGGTCTGGCTTAGAAATAATTGTTCAGAAAGTGTCATTCTAAAAATAGGCTTGTGGAGTCTTGTGGATAGTAAAATAGTTAGTGGCTGCTCTGTAAAAAAAAGAGTTTCAATGTTAGTAGTCGACTGAGCATCAGAAGGCATTCATAAGAATAATGGAATCAATGACTTGCCTTATCAACAATAGGATATTAAGCTGGAGGCAATATAACCTCCAAAATTGATCTTTACAAATCGCAGATTATACCAATTGTGTTATACAAAGCTATCGTCTCTCCTATTATAGCAGAAAAAACTATGTTGGAGGAGGATGTTTGGCTCCTTAAACTCTTTCATAAGTGTTATCTTCCAACTTGGAGAAGACCAAAAAAAAATTGCTGGAGGTTTTGCTCTTTTATACAAAATAATAACACGAATATATATTAAAAGTTTTTATATAAATCCAGAATGGAAATCATGGAATGGAGAAGAACTATAGCTCACACCGATCTGTATTTCACAGATACCCCATTGTGTGGTTGTGTTCTTTAACTTAATGTCTATTGTTTGTATGTACTATTGCACTGGCAATAAATTTCTAACTAACAAAAAAAAACGATCTGTATTTCTGTCTCCTATTTGGAACAGATTATATATATATATATTTATATATATATATATATACTTTAGCTTTATTAGAGACATGGGCTGCAGCATACGAATAATATGGAAATATGCCCCTAATTTTCAAAGCGATTCCACGGTGGATATTATCCGTCAACATTCCAAGAAAAACCTTTTTTTTAACTTAGGCAGTCCACGTCAATTGAAGGAAAATGCGATTGGAACCAAACTTTAACTCTTCATATACGACGCCTAATACTGTATATAGTGATGGGCGTTTTCATTTTTTTAATGAGAAATACTCGTCTGCATAGACCTCCTTGTCCATGGCACCTCCAAATATCATCTTTAAGTTTCGTAAGGAAGACGAGGAAGTGGCCAACGACCATTTCACAAGATTTTATCTTCCAGAAGAGTGAGAATTAAGAATATTTGCATCTCTCACGGGAATCTACGATAGTAAGAAGTTCACGACTCAGTTGCAGATATCGGCCGACTGCATATCCTTTGATTCATATTGTATCAAGTGTGGAAAACTCTACAATAATGTAGAGCATGCTTTTGTCCACTGTTCTCATCTTTTTTACGATCATAAAAAAGTTTTTGTCCATCAATTTGAAAGGATTGGAGAACGTCACCATTAAGTTTGTAAAAAGCAACTATTTTATTTGGGCTTTCAAAAAGTAATGGATTCTGCTTTCCCAAAAGCAAGGCAATAGAGAAAATCCTTCTTCCGTGATGATTTCTGCTGCTGCCACCCCGATATACCCCCTTCACCCTCAAAATTCCATCCGACACCGATGATTCATGCCAGGAACGTTATCCAGTTTTACCCTCCAAGTCATAGAAATATTTAAATTTTGAAAATAATATTGAAACATTTTAATTAACCATGTCGTGTAATTTTTTAATGTAACGTCTTTTATTCAGATATTTTTTTATTAACTAAAATGTATATTAGTTTATATATACTTTTTATATAAACAACTAGATAATAAAGAAGATTTTAAAAATAAAAAAAACAGTATTTACAAAATTAATTTCGACAAATGAGAGTGTACCTATTACGATAAAACGTCGTACAAGTATTTTTATTGTCTAAACTACAAATTAAACATAATATTTTCATAAGATACATGTGAAAAACATAACATATTTTTATATTTAAAAAAATAAAGAACAAATGTGTATTAACCAGTAGAAATACCCTCATATAATGTCATATATCAATGAAAGCAAGATCTCTTTACATGCATGTTATCCCTTTACGACCAATGTAACCTTGAATTTAGACTTTTTGACACGATAAATTCGTTTTTTAATACTAGTTCCTCTGTAATGTAGATTCTCCTCTACAAACCTGTTGAACTCCATTGTATCAAATTCGAGATCTCCTCAGCTTGAGCGCACGTATTGGACGCCGGCATTCTGTATTTATTCGCGTTCATAGTCAAAGGCTTTTGAAGAATCACGAAACATGCATTTGAAGAAAACCTCTTAATTGCATACAATATTACGTCATTGTACGATTTTCAGGGTGGTGATAAATACATATATGTTAAAATGAATGAAGAGTGGGTAAACAATTATATGCAGGCATATATTCTCTTTGGATCGACGCGAAAGGAAAGTCTTCATAAGTAAGGTTAAAAGTATTCAAATTCGCTTTATTGAATTCGAAAACCTTGTTGGTAAAAAAGTTACCCTCAATGGAACTTTTACTGCCGACACAATTACGTGGAGTAATATTAGCAGCCGTTGCAAGATACGCTGCTTTTTTTAATCCCCTTCTTGATGCATTTGGGAAAATTTTGACCGATGATTTGACACAAATCACATATTTATCATCAGTTTCTCGCTATATTTCAAAACTGTCACGAAAATTATATAACATTTGATTTTTTTTCATTCTAACTGTGACGTTTATTCCCATTTCCATTGATATTCTGTATTAATTTTGTTACCATATTTTTTATTATTTGTTCTTTCAAGTTAATATTATGATAACCTACTTTTAATCATTTTAGTTTTATTATGTCGAAGTATGTCGTTTAAAAAATATATTGACACATGTTGAGAACTCAAAAAAGAGGTTAAGAGGAGGAAGTAAAGGACCTCGGCGTTTCATTGTAGTATATATATTATATCTATATACTTCAAAAGTTAATTAAAGGCAATCTGCTTATTCTTTAGATAAAGATAAAGGTTTTATTTAGTAAATAATATTTCAAAAATGCCAAGCAAGGTAAGTGCAGAGGTTACGTGATGAAAACTAAATTTAAATTCTTCCGTAAACTTTTTTTTTCTTTTCTTAGTAAAGAGGAGAAATGTGGCTCTAGACAATATATAACATTTACCTTATATGAAAAATATTTACTGGAAACACAGTGACCCCAACAAAAAAAAAGTGTATTGTTATGTATAAATCAAAAAAATATGAACTGAGAAAACTTATGATGGATAATTTGTTGCCGAATTCGACATAACACATATCATTACTAATTAAGTCATTGCTTACAAGCTTGCTGTATGGATATTTGAATAATAAGAAAACAATAAGAGTCTTTTCTCCTAAAAAAAGGAAATATAAATCTAATGAAGAAATTCACTTCTTGACATATACAAAAAAAATCTAGGCGGATAAACACACGCCCATAGTGTTTTCCATCAATTTCTTTCTTGCACTTAAAAGTTTTTGTAAGATTATGTTTATAAGTTTGAATTATATTTTAATTTAATAATACTTTTTAAATCTTTGTATTTGTGTATAGTTATTGTTAAACTGTCATTTAATTGCTTTATTTTGTTTCTTTAATTGCTGTTGTGCTATCACGGGCTTGTGTTTTTTAGTTCAATGCTTTAAAAAGCCCAAAAGCAAAGAGAGTCAAGTAGTCTTTGCTTCTGAGATATCGTACTCGCACTTGTTGGCGAAATATTGAAGTATCGATTGAGATTTTCTTGATTATCTTATTTCATGGCTAAAATAACAGTGTGTTAAGTTTTTTATCACAATATTACATTGCGACATTTTAGGTTGAAGAAAGAACTTTATCAGTTTCGGCTGCTTCTGAATGAACTAAAAAATATATACACCTTTCAAATGTATAAAATATATATTTCCTTTTTAATTTATTAGTGTCCTTAGGCTTTCCATCTCACTTATATTTTTTCTTACCCTCCTGCTCTTTTATTTTCTTCCAGAAAATAATAATAATAACATGGAACAAAATATATGAAATATTTTTTTCTCCCTCCTTTTTTTAAATTTATTTTTATTATTATAAAAAAGAAAATCACGTATTACCCTATTCTCTACTTCTTTCTTTTATAACATTATATATATATATATATATATATATATATATATATATATATATATATATATATATATATATATATATATATATGAGGATAATGCATACACACACTATATATGTGTGTATTATGTAAATATTTATGGAGTTCAAAATTGTGAATGCCAAAGCCTCTAGGGAAAAAGTTCAATCCCCTACAGAATGAAGTTTTTGTTTTTCCTCCTATATGTTTCAATATTGCTCAATTTTTATTTATGTCTCTTTAGAGTAAAATGCTTAAATTGCTTATAAAAACGTTTCTCTTTTTCTTCGTCCACAATGGCTAAGACAGTAATAAAGTAAGTGAGAAAGAAATCATGTCAGCTGAGGCTTGGTAAGAATAGCTGAGAGGAGCCACAGATGCAACTGCACATCATACTTTTCCAAAGAAAAAACTTAAATCAACCAAAAATGATTTTATCTTTATCAATACAGCCTATTTTGAATAACGAATATTTAGGTTATTTAGCAAATTCAAATCTTTGCAAGCAGTGTTGTTTTTCTTCATTCCTTACTCCGAGAGCACCTGCTCACATTGTCATCATTGCCTTGTGAGTTTTTATTTACTTATAATAATTTAATTTATTTCATTCTTCTGGATATGTCAACTATCTTACATTCAGCAAGTAGTAAGCGTACATAAAAAAAATTGAGCCTATATTAAACTCCAAAATAGGAATTGAACAAAAAGGATCCTCAGAGGAAGAAAAATTTATGATGTGTCACGAAATATTGAAACAGCTATAGAGGTGCTCAATAGGAAAAAAGTTATGGAGCCATCATTGCAATAGACTTCAAAAAAGCATTGATACTATCAGCCATCAACATATTTTTAAAACTATGAAAAATATATTCCAAAGGATTTTTGAATCCCATTAGAGCTCTTCTATATAATGGCTCGTCAACTATCTCTATGGGAATGAAAGAAAGTGACCCTATTGCTTTAAAGAAGAGTTGTCGTCAGGGATGCCCCATGTCACCTCTTTTGTTTGTTGGGAGTATCGTGGATCTTAGTAACGCAATAAATAAAAAGTTTAGGGGTCGATTTTGGCTCTAGTAAACACATTTTAGATATGTACGCCGATGACGTTACATTAATGTTGGAGGCCAACTCAGAAAAACATTATGCAAGCGGATTGAGGTCATCTTAAATTTCTTTAGGAAATATCGAAAGAGGTCTGGGCTGGAAATCAACCATAAAAAAACTTTGATTCTTCCTATGGGATATGGAATCCTCATTGCAGGGAAACAATTGCCGGTTGCTCTGTACGGGAAACAATAGAAGTTTTAGGAATTATGTGGACTTCTCGAGGAGCGTCGGAGGTCAACTGGACAAAGTTGCAAAAGCAACTCTATATCAGCCTCCAAGGAGGCAAGAAATTTAGTCTACAAAAAAGGATTGACCTTTACAACGATCACATTGTTCCTACTGTCCTATATAAAGCTGCTTCTATCTCTTGGCTTGCAGAAAAAGCGATCTCGGAAGAAAATGCCTGGCTGAATGTGCTATTTCATAAAAGCTATTTGCCTTCTTTGAAGAGACCCAGGTCACATATCGGTGGTGGTCTGTCTTTACTCGCCAGAATATTACCACTAATTTATCAAAAGCTTATAGTAGACTTAACGGTTCACCCAGATCAGGAATGGCGAGCTGTCTTCACTTCAAGTCCAGGATATTTTTACTGATGTTTGGGACAGAGTTTACAAACGGAAAATTGAAGGAAGAGTCTGCATTTTTGTCGACAATACAAAGGATCCTCTGGACTGGCACCCCTCTCTTTTTAGCCTCTTCAACGGTAGACATAGTTCGACAAAATTTTAAAAAGCCTTTTTATTTTACCAATCTCGCTGGACCAGGGGAACTGGAATGGAAAGCATTGTCTAAGGAAATTATTTCTATTCACGACCTCAAACGTGAGCCCGTGTTTAACTGTGGTAGATTTTTATACCCATTAAAAGAGCTGCTACGAATCATCTTCCTCCCATACCATGGCATTTGAAGATGTCCTTTGCTACAAATACATTAAAGGAAGCAAATGAAATTTGTGATACTTATTTAAGAGAGCTGAAACTTCCTGTCTCTTGGAGAAAGAGAATTTTTTCTTCCATCGCCAAGATTAAGGACGAGAAAAGATTCACCGCTCAACTCCAGATTTCGGCGAGATGCTTGTTTTTTAACACACCTTGTAAAGACTGTGGACAAGTGTTTAATACAGTTGTGCATGCTTTTGCCAATTGTCCGATGCTCCACTTCGTAAGGGAGTTTGTAAGATTAAACGTGAAAGGAGTTAATGGTAAAATAATCACGGCAATACTTTTGTTCGGACTGTCCATTAATCTACAAAGGGCACCATCAAAAACCCGAACTCTGGACATAACTTTGTCCAGCATTCGTAGTTATCTGGCAAAAAGATGACTGATAATGAATTGATCAAAAACGAAGACATCAAGGCAATTATAATTTCTACGGCAGCACGATACAACGCTTTCTCAATTAGGATTCCTGGTACCGACAACATTCCTTGGAAGTATGCAGGAGATCTGGTGCGTTTTTACCCCTCCAGTTCCAATGGGCATCTACAATTTCTTCAGCGAATTTTACGGGCTTACAAAAATTTAACAAGACACTAATTTGAACTATCTCTTTATATAAAAAATCATGTATTGTTAACTGAATTTTTTTTATACCTACTTGTTTTTGACAATATTTGTGAAATTAATGTTTTTTTTACATATGTTCTGTTTTATAATAGTTGGTGTGACTTTAGATTAGAGATCTAATTTTAAACTAAAATGTTTATTTATATATTGTTTAAGTAATATCTCTAACTCAATAAAATCTTTTTTAAATGCGTACATATAACAATTTTGTAATCTCATACACATAATAAAACAGTAAAAGAACACGTCAATAGACGATTAAATAAGAGTTATAACAATAAATACAAAAAGAAACTTAAAAGATTTGGTTGTAAAATAGTGCCAGCTTGATCCTTTTGGTCCACATGAAGGGAAAATAGTGTGTTTACATTCGTATTTTTCTTGTTGTCATTTGACACATGGAAGATGAACGAATAGTTTCCTTATGTCATCCGACGAGGCGAGGGAGACGCACAGGGAGTCCAGTTCCGTCCGTTCTTGAGGCATATAGGACCCTTGAACCGTGGATACTAGTTGTTCTATCTCATATGCTTCCCGATAGGTAGCCGAGGTCGACACAAGCCAGTCTGGAGGTGATGGAGACCCACAAGGAGTCGTTCCGTCTGTTCTGAGGCATAGAGGATACTTTGAACCTTGGATACTAGTGTGTTCTATCTCAATGCTCCCGATAGGAGTCGAGGTCGACACAAGCCAGTCTGGAAGGGTTATCATCACCCCATATGTTCCCATATTACTCTTTCCACCGCTTTGATGGCTGGGGCGACCCTGGGTCAGAAATAGAAGAAGTGGAACAAGTCTCTTCGACCTCCCTGCCCCATTAGCAGATCCTCTTCCTGGGATCCACATGTGACTTTTCATGTATAATGAGTAGAGAGCGGAAAAAATGTGATGACTTTGCCAAAAAAATGTTTTTATAATGTAACCCGAAATAAGCAAAAAAATATTAAAAATGAGAATTGTGTAGACTCTTAATTTGAATTTATTCTGTTATAAAAACAGTGACACACAATATTATCTGTCAAATTTTTCTCGGTTAGTTTTTTGTCGACGGTTGGATAAAACTTTTTAAACCTCGAAAATGATCTTTCCACATCAACCGAGGGACTGTATTTTATAATAGCTGCATCCATTGGGCTCATGCCACCTGGAAGAGCAGCTCCAGGTTTGCTTAGCAGTACATCCCGTACTTGTCTCAATGCTGACAGGGAATGAATTTTCTTTACAACCTAATTCAACTTAGTTTTAAAACCTCTCCGGCGTCACCTGAATATTGTGGATCCTTTCCTCAGTATCTTGAAGATTTTGAGTCCACCTTTGAGTGTAATTCCTGCGGTCTCCAGACTGGTAATTGAATCTGGTAAAAACGATATGACTTGGAATAAGTGTTAAGTCAACTAGGATGCTTTTCACTTAAAATTCCGCTGACTAACGGATATACATTTGGCACGTCAGGGTCAAACATATTTACGACTGCTTGATCGAAATTCTGACCCTACCAATCATCTGCCCGATCCACGCTCCCAATCAGATCAGGGGGGAGCTCTAGGCCAGGGCTACATTGACTGAATTCAGGTCGTCGAGATGGGGCTTTGAGGAATACGTTCTTTACCAACGAAATGAGACTATTCACGTCAGGAAAATGGTGTTTGACCTTATCCGCCAAACGATGAAGCCAATGACAAATACATGTCACATGCATTAGAAACGGATAAAAAGACTCTAAGGTCTCGTCCACTCCTCATATATTCAGCTGTTCAGTCACGAATTTTTTTGCCAAGCTAGCCTCAAACTGAAGATGAATCATTCTGAGAGTTTCATTGACGGTCCTAGCCATGGTGTTTGAAAAAGTTTGAAGATCAGATTTGCTCAGCTTTTCCAAGGAATGTTGCTGGACAAAAAGGCCTTGCACAAATCTTTAGATATAATTTGTGCTTTTGACTTCTTAAGTAGCCGATTCTTGTCCTCTAGCTGGTCTTGGATACTTTTTCTCCTAAAATCGCAGTTTTTCACGTGTCTCACTCTGGTAAAATGCTTGACAAGCTCAAACTTTTGGCAAGCAAAAAATGCCTTCTCACAAACCTTACAGAAAACAGTTGGGAGTCCATAATTTTGAAGGGATAACACTATACAACAGGA
Organism: Caligus rogercresseyi; assembly: GCA_013387185.1. NCBI lineage: Eukaryota > Metazoa > Arthropoda > Copepoda > Siphonostomatoida > Caligidae > Caligus > Caligus rogercresseyi. Next base: position 18,268,542 of record CP045904.1, read on the forward strand.
TTTTCCCCCTGGGCTGAAATTTCTAAATTGAGTCCCATTTTGTACGTAGATTCCAAAAATGCCACTTAAAATATCGTCCGAAAAAGGTTTGACTTTAGGGCCTTTTTTTGAAATCAGGATTTTCACCATTTCTAATGGTTCAGGCACAGTTATCTTTGTGGAAAGTAAGAATAACCACTATTATCAGTAGTATTTATTTTTCTACTTTATCTCAGCATTTTAAATCCGTTTTTATAATATATATATATATATAAGTTTCGTACTATTTGAAAAAATCGGCTTATATTTCAAAAAGTTGATCATTTTTTAGTGTTCTATTTAAGCGGCTATTTTTTTTGTTTGAGTCTATTGACTATAATCAACATCCAATATATTTTTGGTATATGTCAATGCATTTCGAACAGTTTTTATAATTTCGATATCTGGCCGTAAGTAAATAAAAGATCAATTTAGTAAGACGAAGTATTGATCATATTAAGTAACTACTTGTAGGTGATTATTGAGGTTGCATTTAATATTATTGTGATTTGTTACGTTGAAAAAAAAACATGTTTTCCTTTTATATACATATAATTATTTACAAGTGTCAAAACTAATTTTATTTTTTAGAGAGTTACTGTGATTTGGAAAATAGCATTCCAATATTGTTATCAAATAATTTAAGGAACTTGTAAATAAAAAGGCAAACCTGTTTTTTTTTTCTTCGTAACAAATCACAATAGTATTAAATGCAACCTCAATAATCACCGTGGAGCTTCGGAGGGCTAAGATCTTCAGAAGGCAAGCGAGCACATTATATATATATATATATATGAGAAAAATGAATGGGGAATAAGGGAAGCAAACCCTTTATATCTTCTTTGAACAAATTTTAAGCTTACAACATTTTATTACTACTAAACATATATATGTATGTGTTCACGTATATATCTTGATGCGATAGATGACAAAGAAGAATTCAAAAAATAGATAAGAAAAGGGAGAGAGAAATCTCAAGCTTCATGATTTAAATCGTCTTGATATTTAATCTAAAGAAATATTATTTTAATCTTTTTATCAAAATCTTCTTTATATATATATATATATTTTCTTCAACTTATTCTTCAAGCCATACCTTTTTATTTTTCAAACTTACTCATACGTTCTTTTTCGCTTTGTGAATGATTGTGATTGTGCTTTTTTTATTTTATTTGTCGAATGAAATAAACGAAGAGAAATAATGGAAAAAAATCAATGTTAGCATTTATTTTGTATGAAAATAAAAAGCAAGATCTTTAATATGAAAGTAATAATACTTATCTGATGTATAATAGACTATAAAGAAATTATATACAATTATATGCCTGTGTATAATATAAATATATAGACATTTGTTTTAGTGTTAGCTGCTCTTGTACGTAGTGTTTATAGCTTTCAATGTTGTATTTGATAGCTCTGTACATTTGTGAAGTGTGAGCCTATATGTATTTTAAAATTATATAAAATGCATTTCATTGTATAAGTTTTGATTGGATATTTGATATATATATATATATATAAAGGATATATTAAACACTGCATGGTTGTGGAAGCGCAGATCCCCTTATAGCGATATGTCAAACCACGTACAACAGCTTTAATGAGTGCTTCCCGATAGACAACATTTTTTGCAACTCCATTAGGCGACATGACATATACGAGGTATGATCAAAAAGTATCCGACTTTTGGTTTTATTGGTCAAACGAACACAGCTATGGGGGCGGGACTTGCTGTGTGGTTGGGAGCATGACTACTGCGCATGCTCATTTTTTCTACAGCTCCATACAAGTCAGTCGGCGTCAGGCCATTCATGATTGAACAGGTGCAAGTGAGTGTCGTCGGATTTTATTTTCTTTAAAATGTCAGAAAAAGTCGAACAGCAAAAATTGATTGAATGGAACCAAAACTAATATTCACCTCGTCTACAAGTTCTCTGATCGTGATTCGGCGGTTCTGCATCACCAGGTTCCTCACTTGATCAATGATGGCATCGTTTTTCGATGTTGAGGGCCTCCCTGAGCGTGGTTCACTTTCAACTGACAAGCGGCCATCTTTGAAGCGGTTGTACCACTCCTTTATCTGTGTGGTGCCCATCGCTTCATTTCCAAAACACTTTTTTAATCTTGCGAATTGTTTCCACTTGCGAATCACCAAGATTAAAACAAAATTTTATGCAATAACGCTGTTCGACTTTTTCTGACATTTTAAAGAAAATAAAATCCGACGACACTCACTTGCACCTGTTCAATCATGAATGGCCTGACGCCGACTGACTTGTATTGGAGCTGTAGAAAAAAATGAGCATGCGCAGTAGTCATGCTCCCAACCACACAGCAAGTCCCGCCCCCATAGCTGTGTTCGTTTGACCAATAAAACCAAAAGTCGGATACTTTTTGATCATACCTCGTATTATTGGGGTTGCATACTCCACTACAGCCTATGTTAATCTGCCCATGGGGAAAAACCTGATGCCTGATGTTGAGACCATCAACCTTGAGTGATTGTCCCCACACTTTTTTATGGTCATCGCATAGCTTAGGCGAACAGGAAACAGGAGACGCTCGAACTCCACTGGACCGTCTGACGGACTCAAAGGAATTCGAGGGATAAAGACATCCTGACCCTTTCCTTTAGCAGTGATGATGGTGGCCTCAATCAACCGCGGCATCGGGTTCTTCACAGTAAGCCTTGTGCCGTCATAGAACCTCGGTGGGTCAAGATTCCTGACAAGCATGATGGAGCATCCCTCCTTAAGCTCCAAAATGGGGGGAGGGATTCCGGGTAGATAAAGAGAATTTAGAAATTCCGGTGGATAGTGGACCACTTGATCTTAATCTGGTACAGTGTCGATGGATAAATAACGGATAGAGTTCCCAGGCTGAACGTACAGCAGCTTTTGGTTCATCTAGTAGAATACTTCATTTTTTAGAGCCAAGATAGCTCTTTTGCAGAGCTAAGCCTTCTCTTGGACACGCTGTTCAATATCAAACTTCTTCGGTGTCGACAATGTTGCCAAATGGAAGCTTGATTTGCAAACCTTGAGTTGATGGAGGAATCTCTCAATTCTCCACCAGGAGGAGTTGAATCGAAAACTCTACTGCTGTTTTATCATCATATAGTGAACCCTCATATTGGTAGAAAGGCTGAGCTTCTCTGTCCGTGCGAAGCTTTCATGCATGTATTAACTTGATCAGAAGGCGTTCCTTGGGAACTACTGGAAGAGTCTGTTGAAAGTCTCCCGAAAGAACGAATGTAACTTCTCTAATAATGTTACTGTTGCCTTGGATATCCTGGAGAGTGTGATCCACAGCTTCATAAGCTTTCTTGTTGCTCATAGTTGCCTCATCCCATACAAAAAACTTACATCTCTCGAGCACCTTCGCTGATCCCTCGAGTATCTTGCATGAGGAGGTTTCCTGTCTAGGCAGATCAAGAGGCAACTTGAAAGCAGAATGAGATGTTCTTGAAGTAGTGTAGCCGCGATTCCGCTTGATGCCATTGCAAGTGCGATGCCCTTCTTCTATCTCACCTTGGCCAAAAGGAGATTGGTTACGAACGTCTTTCCTGTACCACCGGGAGCATCAAGAAAGAACCGTCGTTGTTTAACCTCTCGCTGTTCCTGATAGAGCTGAGCGGCTTGCCAATCACGCTTGTCGTCCGGTTGTTTCAAAGACCACAAGAGGCTTGCCTATCTCTATGGTTTCCAAGCGTCGGCGTCTAATCTCCGCTTGACAAGGACTTGACACACAAAACCAACACAATGTTCCCGCTAAAAACACACCTGAATCTTACAATAATACAAAGTTTAAACTTATTACCTCCGCCGAAGGAGGTATTGTTTTCACTGGTGTTGGTTGTTTGTTGTCAGCAGGATAACTCAAAAAGCACTCAACGGATTCGGATGAAATTTTGTGGAGTTGTTGAAAATGCCAAAAGGAACAAGTGATTAAATTTTGGCATCTCTGAGTGCAGAATTAAGATGCAAAATGAGCTAAATACTAATAAATATTTCAAGTTAGCCTACTCTGCTAATAGATGTCGCTGTGCTGTGAAATCGGGTGCCGGGAGCGTCTTCCTCTCGGAATTTCCGTCGAGGGGAACCTCCCCCGTCCCTCTACGCCTCCCCAGTCGTGAAAAATTCGCCTCGGAAGGCTCATAAGGACCCCGTGACGGCGGAGGTTGCACTCTCTGAGTGTATATATGCCTCTAGTAAATTTTCTTATCTCTTTATTATAAATATCTTCTTCATTCATCGTCAAACCTCATGTAACAAACCGGCTGATTACTCTTATAAACTGTAGCATTTTTTCCCCTTCCTATTGTATTGTCATCATCATTCTTGACTTCTACTCCGACAACTCTTTTTAATGGCAACATTTTCTTCTCCATTTTTATTAATATATTATAAAAAGTGGTTGAAGATATATACCAACATTTAGCGAGAGAGATTTTTAGAAACAAATATTTTTTATATATCATCTTATGAAAAAAGTTGGTTTGTAAGTCAAAAATGGAAATACAGTAAATGGCCTTTTTAAGGCTTTTGAGGCCTTGAACGTCATAAAAATATGCCTATGACCTAATCCGGCACTTGATACCCATTCATTCCAAATTTCATTCATGTCTATAAAGAACAAACGTATCAATAAACAGACACCGTTGGAGAATTATTAATATATATATATAGTCTTTGAATAGAGGAAGATCAATTATTAGAGCTGACGTAGAGATTAACCAGTAACAAGTGTAGAACAAGGCCAATAATTTGTTTTATCTCTTTAGATTGGAAGTATAGTAGTAGGAATACTACAGTTTTTTTAGAGAACATATATATCATCATAAAGTAAATATTCCTCACCATCCAACGTGCTTGGTGAACAGCGCCTGGTTTGATTCAATGGATGCCCATAGACGTCGGAACTAGGGGTGCGGGGGGTGCGGCCGCACCCCCTCCCATCCGAAAAAAAGAGATAATTGGATGTCTGGCAGCATCCAAAATGAAATTCTGGAGCTGTTTGCGCATGACATTCAGAGAAAAATCGGAGCTAAAGCATCCCAAAGTCCTTTTTTTGGCTTAACTGCTGATGGGACCACCGACCTCAGTGGCAAACAACAGTTTTCATGCAATATACAGTTTGCTGATCACAATCTGGATATTCAGAATTTCTTTCTAGGCTTTTACAACCCCCCAGACACAACAGCAGAGATGCTGTTTTTGTGCATAAAAGATGTCCTTGTTCGGCTCAATTTACCAATATATAAGCTGAAAGGCTACTGTTTTGATGGAGCCAGCAACATGTCTGGGAGGTTCACGGGAGTGCAGGCAAGATTATAGGAAACATGTCCTGACTCCGTGTTTGTTCACTGCGCAAATCACTCTTTGGATTTAGTGTTACAAGAAGTGGCAAAAGAAGTGCGCCTTGTTGCTGATACACTAAACTTCGTTCGAGAAGTTACTGATGTTATTAATGATTCAGCAAAGAGAAAATCATTACACCAGTCTCTTTTTGGATGTGGAAAAGTGATAAACCTGCTTGCCCTGTGTCCAACTCGGTGGTGCGTCAGAGTTGTGGCACTGTCACGGTTGCTGGCCTGCTATGGAGAGATGCTGCAGACATTCAGGACCCTGGAGTGTGACAGGACTGTCAAGGGGGAGACGCATGCCAAAGTGGCAGGATTGCTCAAAAAGGGCACCACTACGCGCACAGTCTTTGGTTTGTTTACCTGCGTTACTATGTTTACTCCGTGTGAATCCGTGGCGCGGTCACTGCAAGGCATCAAGGTCACAGCCCTTGGATCAGTGGAAGCTGCGAAACTTCTTTGCCAGCGACTCAACTCACTGCGACAGGATGACACCTTCGCTGACCTTGTGGACAAGACCAAGTAGTACGCAGAGCGCTACAACTTAAAGCCTCGTCATCCAGCACGCACGAGCAAGACCCCAGCGCGTTTTCGCCATACAGCGGAGGAGGAGGAAGGGGAGTTGGGGAACATTGAGGGTAAATAAATAATATTAATACCAACAGTATTTTTAAATAACACATAGCTTAACTCATCAGCCTGTAATTGTATATGTTGAAGTAATGCAACAAATACGCTCACATAGACAGACAGATATTATGTATCTATTCATAGATTATGACATAAAAAACAATACAATAGTTCAATAATACTGTACATCCACGTACGCCTATTTGAGAAATGAGCTTGTAATTAATAATACACAAGCCGTTGTTTGTGTATTTTTCATTTTCAAAACAAACCAAATTCATGAATTTGAACTTAATGAATGAACTTGAAATTAATTAATTTAAAAAAAAGTTTGACCCAGCTTAAATAAGCAGCCCATGTGTAAACTATTGGTTGGTTGTTATTTAATTGATGTTATATTTAATATTGCAGAATATCCAAACCTGTGGAAGAGGGAAATGTTTGAGGCTCTGGACGTGGTGCGCTCAGAGGTGGAGCGGCGTTTTGATCAGGAGGGACTCCGCATAGCTGCAGGGCGAGAGCAGGCAGTCCTTGAGGCGGCCCAAGGGAAACGGGTTGATGTGGGTTCCCCGGAACTGAGCCCTTCTCACGAGAGCAGCTTAGCATTGAGCTGGACATACTGAGGGACGTGTGTAGGGGGCGAGAAGTTTTCACCATTCAGGATGTTGTGTCCATCCTGCATACCTTGCAGCCCCAAACCCGCTCCATGCTGTCGGAGGTGGAGAAGCTCATAAAGCACAAACTGTTCTTTTTCTAAATGCTGTTTTTATAGCCTAGTGTTATGTGTTTTAATAAAAGTTTGATTTATTCATTCATTTATTTCGTTTCATTTTCTTAACAATTAAGATGCTGCATTATAGTTCGTTAATCATTGATACTGTAAGTGTGTGTCTCTCCCCGACCCTCCCAAAAAAATCCCGCCCCCCCTCTCAGAAAATAGTTCCGACGTCCATGTGGATGCCTCGAGGAGGTTTTGTCCCAAGCAGTATCAGACACAACTCTGTCAATTTCTATTATTTTCTCTTAGGTTTTTTTTTCGCAATGCAATTGTATTTGCCTTCATTTTCTTCCATTTCTGCTCAACATCGCTTAATTTTTTTTTTTGGGCTGCTATTATACAATGTATTGCAATTATCCTTTACGGAGCTAAAAATGTTGTTGTTTGGACTTTAATCTTGCCGAAAAGAGCTTCCCATACTCCTCCAATTATAAGTTAGGAAATGTGGAGGTGACAAGCAAAATAAAACAAGTTTTTTCCTCAATTAATTTTGCCGAACCTTTATGCATTCCACTATTACTTCCTGTGGTATCGAACACTAAGCCGACTAAATTGTGTTCTACTCTCCTGTTTCTATAAGTTCAAGTGTTGCATTACACTGTTTCATTATACTTAAATTGATAAAGAAAGGAACGCCAATACTTTCTTATACTGAGGAGTCCCTGAACAAGTTCGATCAAAAATTACACAGGAATAGTTTTTCCAATAACAGCTCTTAAAAGTTTTCTGTCCATGTGTAGCGTACAGTATGTATAATTGTAATATTTGTATGTACTATGGTAAGACAGCAATAAATTCTTAACTAACATGTGTAGCGTACAGTAGCGAGGTGGATTGGCCTTAAAATTAGCCATCTATTTTTGGCTCAAATTATGACGAGCTATTGTTCTTTTACATCGATTTGTTGAGGATGACATAACAAACTCATTTAAGTCTAAACTTTAATTTCATTTTTTCCCTTTGTAATGATGAAATATATGTAATACGGCGTACATGCATAGCTCTCTTACAACACACATGTCTACATGTGTAGTCTGTTTATTAAATAAACTTGAAATTTTATATAACAAATGGATTTTTTAAAGAAAATAAGCCATACTTTTTTTACAAATCTCATTTCGACTACTAAAGCATTATAAAAACTCAATTTTCATTGGCGTAGCCCTAAAAGGCCATGCAGCAGGCATTCCATGGGCCCAAATTTAAAAATATTTTTCCTGTCGATTATTTAAGCCTTGGAGAACCAGAAAACCATCTATATGTATGTTTTTAAAGAAAAGTGTTAAATTTGAACCATTGTGATATATATATATACATATATATAAATATATATATATATTATTATAATAAGTAACAAAAAATATATATAACTTTAAAAACCTGAACAGGTTTTGAGAAAATACATGAATAAGCATTTTATTATTACTAATGTTTTAGTCATTTTTATTTATTTCAAGAGTAAATTATACTTTAAAACCAAAAATTATAATTTATTGTGTTTGCAAATTTAAGAAAACGATTAGTTTATAATTAAATTCCAAACATCGGGACTTTAACAAACGAAGTTATTTACTTACCTGATAAGGTCAGTATAGTGGCTCTCGGTTCTTATTTTTATCCAGGTGCCAATGTGTATTTGTCCATAATAATATTTACAATTTTGTAGAATAGTTGATGTTGTGAGAACATTAATAAAGGAATATTTATCTTATTAATATGATTATTGCTTAAACATTTTTGTCAGAATTATATGTTGATCAAGTAATATATACTTTTCGTAGCTCATGCCACTTCAATTTTTTCAGGGATCTTGCAGCCTCATAAATTATTCAAAATCAAGTGGAGAAAAATTCCTTTCCTTTAAGTTTGAGTCTAATATAGTAAGACATCCTCACACTCCCCTCACTTTGACAGCCAATCTTCTATAATTCATTTAACATTGCCAATAATATATATAAATTTCCATGCAAATTTAAAATATTATATTATTTTATATATATAGAATATTTATTCTTTTATATTATTATATAAGCAAACTTTCCTTAATAATTTAACTTCTTTAATATTTATTTTTTATTTGAAAAAATATAAAAAGAAATGTTAGGGATAAATACATATCTTATTATTTTCTAAAATATTATTTTAAAATAAAAATGATCAATAAGAAGCTTCCTTGAAGGAAGGGCAAACTGTTTGTTGTGGGATGTTGTCATTTTTAACCCATTACTTCCCGGGGGTAGAAATAATTGGAATTTTTTCATGAAATTTTAGACAATGCTTCTTTTAGCTCTTACATTAGACTTATGTTGTTGTTTTTTGTCCAATAGTACACTAGCGCCCTGGCGGGCACGTACATATATGTACGCTTGGGAGGATCTCCTACAAGAATAGTATAACTGATAAATGAATATGATGTGAACTAATAAGTTCGACTGTTAAGTTATATTCTTATTATTTTCTTAAGGAATAAATGAATTACATATATTTTAGTATTTTCAATATACAATGGAAAAATATAACTACTTAGATGATAATCATTAAAACAAGTGCACATACACCTATATCATATTTTTTACATCTATATATACATCTTGAATAACATGAAGCACAAATACTTCTTTTATTCGTTTGATTATTAAATGGCCCACATTGTCGTACCTAATCAATGAAAGGTTTGCCGTATTTTTAAATTTGGCAATGGAATGTTTGCCCTATTTTCTCCATGTTTTAAAATCAAAGTTTCAGTACATGCTCTGGTAAAATCAAGTAATGAAATATTTTTCCTATCTTTTAAATTCAAAATTTTACCACTTTTTCTATAAAGACCCCATACTTGGACCATTTGTACATTCAAAAACCAATTGTATAGACACCAATACCATTTTTTCTTTCTTACACTAATAGCCATAGTTTGCGACCATATTGTCAAAAAGGTCAACTCCATCCATATTTCATTATAAATTAAAAAAGATAAGGCTGTTTTACTTCCACTTTTTTCTTGGCATCTCTCGAATATCGATTACATTTTCGATATGATCTTTCCCAATAAAATTGCTCGCAATATAAACTGGGCCTCCGTCTTTCCAGACGAGACCACTTTATCGTCATCGATGTACGAACATTTCATATCTCCCCTCTTCATGGCCGTGGATTCCTTCTTTGAAGGGATCGGAATTGAATGCAATCTATTTGATCTCATAGTTCCGAGTACACCAACTTTCATCGGTCTCTCAAGTTGTCCATGAGGTCGAAGCTAGTGAAGAGGTTATCCATGACCACCTTACTAACTTGGGATATTTGGGCTTTTTCAATGAGCCCATGCACAACATCTGGTCCTTGTCCAAGCCCATATTTATTTAATTCTGTTTTGGCTCCTCCATAAGGAATACAATGAATAAGCTCACCGGAAGATGTCGCTAGTGACCAAATCTTGAAACCGAATCGGGTTGGCTTTGCTTTCGCATATTGTTTCATGCTATGGGGGCCAAAGTACTTGACCATTGATCATCCACGCAAACAAATTCAGTCTTTTAGCAGTTTTGTTAATGGTCTGAAGAGCAATGAAACTTTCCAAAAATGGTCCTTGTGTTCGGTTGGTTGTTATCAGCAAAATGGGTATAACGTTGGAGTTCTTCAAACCTATTCCTTGACATCGCTTTCATTATTAATGATTATTGGAATCCTCATTTCTTTGCCAATACATAGTTCTTTGTGCTGCTTTGACATATCCACTGATGTACATAATTGCATGACTCGCTCGAATGGGTCTGAGTTAATTTTATCACAAAATGCTTGATTGTTTAAGTGACTAGCGTATCGCTTAGTCTCTTTTGCAATTTCTTCTATACATAAATCGGGTATAAATAATTTAAAAAAATCATATGGAGTTGTTGTGTTATCTGTATCAAATGGAATTGTGGATTTGGTCCATAGTGGGCTTTTGTAGAGAGGAATTTTACTTTGAAATCGAAACTTTGATGAAGATTGTTTTCTGCTTGCATTTTTGTTCATTTTAACGTTCCAATTTCCGTTGAAGGAAGGCTTTTTGTTCTGTTTGCAAACAATTAATTTTAAAGAATACTGATATATTTAAAGTTATATACCTATAGCAATATTTTACTTACGAAGATTGAGATTTATCATCATGTTGTTCTTGGTATTCGTCGTCCATATTTTCATGTCTACAAAATTCCTCATTGGAGTTCAATAATACTCTTCCAAGACAGTTTGGATCTTTTTCAACTCCTTCTTCGTCATCACTATCCTCGTCTGTCAGCTCATGAGGATCTTCCGACGGAATCATATAAACAGATGTGTCGGAAGGTTTGTCCTCCAAAATCAAAATTATTTCGTGGAGCTTCACTCCGAAAATTATATATTTTAAAATTATATCAATTACTTGAGAAAGTGTATTTTGGAAGCGTTCGAAATAATTCAAGTTATAAGTACATGGTTGATAGGGGTTTTTCCCAAGCGTACATATATGTACGTTCAATAACATAACTTAATTTTTTGGGAAATAAAATATGGTAAGGCCTCATTTAGAGTAATTCATTTTCAACTTACATATCAGAACTACATAATAAACTTTGAAAATATGAAAAATTTATTTTTATACCTTTTATAGCTCGAAGTTTGCGACCCCGTTCCAACACGATCCATCCTAAATGAAACACCTCACTTTACTGTCCTAACTACGCATAAATTAATTATAAAAATAAAAAATGTACTAATATTTGTTGTTAAAGGAATCATCAAGTTCACCTAAGAACAAAGAAATATAAAGTTGAACTACTTTTTCATGCGTAAACGTTAATTTTAAAATGCACATTTTTACGTACATAAATGTACGCGTGGGAAGGAAGGGTTTT
>CP045904.1:18280300-18308493 GCA_013387185.1 Caligus rogercresseyi
AAAATTAGTTTTTAAAGAAGTAACTTCTAACACTCGGAGAATTATTAATTATACCCAATTTGGTTTCTTCATATCTGAGCGTAATGGCTAGATTAGACGATAAAAATATATAGAAAATTAAGTTTCTATTGAAAAATATATAGTTTGCCAAGACCTACCATAAAGGCATTCCTGTACATAATATGATGAAGTAAAGAAGTGTTGTAATAGGCTATAGGCCGGAATGATCTCTACAACCTCTTTTTAAGCATTCATAGGAATGGAAATCTGGAGCTTAGCCTTGGTGCTTACAGTTCTATGACTGTTTTTGGTCGTGTGAAAAAGAGAGAGGGGTCAAGAGAGGGATAGAGGGAAAGAGAGAGGGAGAAGGAGAGGGAGAGGAGAAGAGAGGAGAAAGAATAAGTTTCTCTCTCTCTCCTTTCTCTTTCCTTCTATCCTCCTCTTTAACCCTCTCTCTGTTCACGCCAAAAACAGTCCTGAATCTGTAAGCACCAAGGCTAAGCTCCAGATTTCATTCCTAAGGATTCATGTACATGTACATCCATGTTAGCTTACAAAGTCAAAACAGAGTCAAAATCTTTTACGCCAAAATCTCAACTCTCAGTGTCCCTAGATATGGTTGGTCCCTAGGTGAATGGCCTCGTTGGAGTGAAGGGTCTCGTAATAGGTCGATTATAGGCAATGAACTGCTCCTCAAACTCCTGACTCATAAGTACCTCAAAGTGTTCCAGCTCCGCTGAACTGTGGCTAAGATTCTTCATGGATTCCTCGGATTTCTCCAATTCTGCCTCCTCTAAGGTGGCTTTCTTTTTAGCTTTCCAAGCTCGCGCTAAAATAAGGAAATAATAAAGATAAGGGTAAACTGTTCTAGAAATTGTATAAAACACTTATGCATAGGAAAATCTGATAAAGCATATTTCTGTTCGGAACCTTGATAATAGGAATTTTTTCCTTTGCGACACTTTTGTATAAAATGCATTTTTAAAGGAAACTACTGACTTTTGGGCCCAGCTTATCAGTCAAATAGCTTTTATTGAGCATTAATGAGCACATTTGGTAAGTTTTATTTTATAAAACTAGTAAAATGAGCCCATTTTGAGTACTTTTATGTTCATATATAGAAGAGTATATTCGTATATAATAGACCCATAAGGGTACCTATGAACATTAAGCTACGTAAGGTAGGTTTCGTGAAGAATAAACCATAACATAAGAAATAAATAATAAGCTGAGGACTTAGTTTGTTAATGCGGAGAAGGAGGCCTCCTTCCGACGAAGATTCTCATTACAGACTTCTCAGATCATCTTTGCTGGACGACATTTCTCTACGGTCTTTCCACCTGGAAACCTCCCCTGGCACAATAGCTCCTTGATGCACTCCGGATCCCTACAGTACTCCGGATTCTCACCGGTCTGGATCTCCAAGGCACACTCGGGACTCCATACAGTTCTTCGTATGTTAGGGCACTTACTCCAGAACTGATCGCCACGAGAGTCCTATCTGAAGGAAGCAGGTCTTAAATTCACACGATGTAGAGAGCTCATGGAAAAGAGCTGGCACCTAGAATGTGAACGGAGTTCATTGGACCTCAAATATAGTTTGCATCATTACACACTCTTATTTAAAGTTTTATGGTTTTATCTCTATTTGTATACTCTCTTGGCATCCTTGTCTCGAAGAACTAAATACACTAACTTCATTGATAAGATCTTAGGTTCGATAGACTAATTTATACGCTAATATGCTTATTTATATCCAGTTGGATGCAAATCTATCGAACCAAATAGACAAATAAATGTTTATACACACACACACACACATACAATATATATTATATATATAATAATATATATATATATATATCACAAGAATAAATAATCGCTTACTGCCACAATAAGACGTAAAATAAGAATTACCTTTTGAAAAAATAATGATATTGGTGATTTTGCAAGAACTATTGTAAAAGCATCCTTCGATGAGGAATATTTTGTCATGTATCTCTTTTTTTAGTACTTCATATCACTTATGTTTAATGTAATATATTTATGTCAAAAAATATATATACATATTTTCTATACAAAGCTTTTTGTTCACATTCCTTCCTGATATTTTAATATCTAAAGTAATCATATTAATCATAAAGACCTCGCTGATGAGTAAAATTGTATTCTGAGATATTTTATCATAAAAGATTGTTAATAATGATAAAACATCTTATTCATATTGAAGTCCTACATATTATATTAAATCCGTCTCTATGAATAATTATATGGTTTTATAACCTAAAATTAGTGTTCAAAGTCAAATAACTTATTCAATAGAAAATATATTCCAAGTGCACCGTACTTGCTCAACTAGGACCGAATGGAAGTTTATGGAACTCTCCCAAAAGCTATGACAAAGGGTCGAATAGTGTTAATACCAAAGAAGTGTGTCTTTCCGACCCAAACAATTGGAGACCCATAACTGTCCTAAACTTAAGCTACCGTATTCTTTCTGGCATTATTGCTAGAGAAATAGAGCCTTTGTTGAATAAAGGCTTGGACTTCATCAAAAAGTCTTCTTAAAGAAAATTATTTTTTTAGATATGCTCTTAGAATGTCCAATGTGCATTGAACATGGTCAATGCGAAAGGGACTTATGGTGGCGATAATAGCAATTGATTTTTCAAAGGCGTTTGACACCATAATGCATAGCCATATATTAAAGACAATAAAAAATAATTTTATCAAAAAGTTATTCAATCCCATTAGAGCTCTTTTATTCAATCCAACGTCAACGATAGCTATGGGGAATATGACAGTGATCCCATTACGTTAACAGGAGCTGTCGCCAAGGGTGCCCTACTACTCCTCTCCTTTTTGTGCAGGCCCTAAAGATCTTAGTGAGGGTATAGTAAAAACATTAAATGTTTTGGCATTGATTTTGGCTCCGATAGACATATTATTGACATGTACGCAGATGACATTACCCTTTTCCTGGAAGCGATCAGAATCACACTTTTTAAAACGCATCGACATTGTGATCAAATATCTTCAAAATTTAGCAAAAAAATCCGGTCTGGGGCGCATAAATAATAAAAAATCTGTTATCGTTCCGCTGGGGAATTGGATGCCATTCAATGGTCAAAGGGTAGCTGACCTATTTGTAAAAGATACCGTTGAAATATTAGGTATAACATGGAGTCGAAATGGTTCCTCAATCTCAATTGGACTTCGTTACAAAACCGTGTGATAATCCAAATTTCTCTTTGGTGAAAATTCAATATTAAAAGAAGAATCGTTTTGTACAATTTCCTTGTTATCCCTGCAGTCCTCTACAGTTCTACAGCAGTTCCCTGGATTGCTGAAAAGGCTGTGATAGAAGAAGACAAGTGACTAAGCATAATATTCACACAGAACGTATCTCCCAGCTTTAAAGCGTCCCAACCGGCATCTAGGAGAAGATGGTCTTTATTACAGAATATAATCCAAAGATTTACTCAAGGTCTTAACGGACATCTCACAAAACCCCGAGGGTTGAATGGAGGCTCATCTCAAGCAGCCCAGTGTATATACCTGTTTAATGATGGAACAGACTTTTCCAACGACATGACTAAAGAGTTTTCCTCCATCTTTAGGAATTTTACATAGTTTGATTTGGCGGGGAAGTCCTATATTCCAATGTTCGAACCACATCATCATTATACGCTCCACGAACAGTAATAACAAGTCTTTTGTTCCAAAACCTGGAGCTCCCAAAAAGATTGGAACAGATAGGCATTATCGTCGGGCACCCTTACTATACATGATCTATCTTCGGAGTCCATTTTTAAGTGTGGAAGATTCCTGTTTCCTCTTAAACGGTCGGCAGACAAACTTTGTTCCTATCCCATGGCACCATCAGAATGAACTTTGGCAATACACAAAAATGGAGGCAGAAAAAATCGCAGATAAGTATTTAAAAGACTTGAATTGCCTTCATCGTGGGAAAAGAGAATTTTGTCCTCCACCTCCAAAATAGTTCACGGCAAACGCTTTACTGCCCAATTTCAAATTTCTACCAGATGTATGTTCTTTGATGCTCTGTGCAAGGATTGTGGAGGTTTATTTAATTCACTCATCCATGCCTTCTCCAATGTCCTGTTCTACGTATCTTAAGAGACTTTGTTGTTCAAATGTTCCGGATAACTGGAAAACTGATCGCTCCCATACTCTCTTCGGATTAAATTATAATCTACAGAGAGCATCTCCGAAAACAAAAGCAATGAGTATGCGCTTTCGAGTTGCAAAAGCTACATCGCAGAGCGTTTATCTTCGGGAGAAGCTATTCAAGAGGGAGACCTTAAATCCATTGCATATCAGCAGCAGCTCGTCCTGGCGCTCTCCATCAAGATTCCAGAGGATTCAAGCTGGAGATTTGCGAGTGACATCGTTCGTTACTCCCCTCCTGTTCCGAGAGGACCTCTCATCATCTGAAGTTTTTAATACGATTTTACAAAAAAAGTCTAGTTTTAAATTATATGACACCTATTTATTCCGAATCACGATAATGTTATTTTCTTGTCCAATTAATTTCAACTTTGTTTTATGAAGTTATTGTACTTTTATGTGAGCGTTTAATGTTTTGTATTGACTTTATTTAGTGTATAAATTTTAAAACTATATGTTTATTGTTATATATTATTCTATATGCATTTATACTCAAATTCCACTAAAGATCATAATAGGATTTTAAAAAAAATATTATATATATATATTTCCAAGAAAACAAGTTGAAAGTGGGACGTTCCCCCCCCCTTATATTGACGTGTATGCACGGCAAATATTAAAATAATTAAAAACCCTCCAAATCACCCATAACAAATTTTATCGCAGACTGGATTAAGGAGTTTATTTAGATCTTAAAACTTCAAATCTGCGGTGTATGAAAATGACATTCTTTTTTAAATTATACCTCTTTACTCCTCCTGTAGGCAATCGTGCTTAGTGCTGAGTTGATAAGTTCCTTGTAGTCTTCCACCAAGTCCACAATAGCCATGTCCGCAAGACACTGATTCCAGTATATGGAGCAGCTCTGTCGATGACTGGAGGCAGCCTTTTCCAGGATCCACTGAATCGTGGAGTATCCACGACATTAGATTGGCCATGCGTCTCTGAAGATCCCCGTCTTTCTTGACTAGATCCTGCTTCATGCGAGAGATATCACGTAGGCCCCGCTGAAAGGCCTGAAGGCGCTGAGAGAGCTCTTCCAGTCTGTTCATCCGGGTTGGAACCAGGATCTTTTTCCGAGAGGGAAAACCACTCAAGGAACTTTGGGCGTCGTTGAAAAGCCCGCCCTTTTTCATGCCTCCTACTTCGAGAGGGACTTCGTTTTCCTAATAGAGAAAATATGGTGGAGAAAGGAAAAGCTTTATATTATGTATATTTATTATCATTATTTAAACAATGTATAAAGATTATACCTATGAAATTATGTGAATGAAGTAACTTCTTTCATTCTCCATTAGTTGTGAAAGCCAAATGTTAGAGTTTGTTCAAACAATTAATCACATAAATAATTGCTTAATATTTTGTCCTTTTTCTTTGTCTATTTGATTTCATGAAATTGCAGTGTTTTTGAAGTAGTCTAACGGCATTAATATAGTTCTATGAACATGTTATACTCGGTAAAAAACATTACAAACAAGAGGATCATTTATAAGATGGCTGATAAAGTAAGTTATGGTTTTTTCTTCTTGTCCATATCTACAACGAAGAGAGGACATGGAATAATCAAAAAAGTTATAAAAGTCGTGATTCGACTCGTTGGAGTGATAGATCAACGTTATTATCCGTCAATTATAACAACGCACATTTCTTTCATATCCCTTACAGTTCCTGTATTTACCTGAATAAAAGCTCGAAAGTGTGGATCCTTCCGTAACACGGCGTGCTTGGCGAGTCGCTTCATGTAGCGATCCAGGGCAGACGTTCGGTTTATGATGGACCCGAGTTTGTTGCTTTTGATCTCCTCCATAGAGGAAAATTTGATGAGAAAGGAGTTGGGATCGTATAGCTTTGAATTTGGAGGTGGAGGGAGAATCACTCCACACGGAAAATGATCTAAATTATTAAGTAATTTTGGGAAGACTGAAATCAATATTTTTTTATATTTTAATATCTCATCATTGTTAAGAGAAGAAATATTTTTTTTTTTCAAACCAGTTCGTTTAGTATGTAAATAAATAAAATTAGACATTTACATAAAACCCAAAGCATATGTGTTATAAAAACATAAATAAACATTATAGTTATTTGGAGTTTTTAAAGAAAAAGCTGAATATGTCATACAAATCTAATACATTCAAGTTAGTTTAATTGAGTCGTGACTCATTATTCAAATCTTTCAATTAAAAATACTCTACTACTGGATGGAATTCTTCCATGTTGGAAATCGTTTGTTTTCTTTTGATGCATGGTATAGAATGCTACCAATGTGATCAAAGCTATATCAAATGAGGATACGATCTTCAATACTGACATCACTGACAGTTCTTCCTTAGACGCTGACGTCAGGAAGCTCGACGCGCTCTTCCTTACACTATAATTTCGATATATTTTCTTCTACATGTACTCGGTGGGTCAAACTCGAATAAAATCTAATTTCGATGATTTAATTAACATTTCCCTCTCGGGAGTCGAACCTGTACCCTTAACATTGAAAGTGTAGCACGCTTCCAATAAGGAACACACTTCCTTAGAGCTACGATTTCGAAGACATTTTTACCTCCGCCGAAGGAGGTATTGTTTTCACTGGCGTTGGTTTGTTTGTTTGTTGGTTTGTTTGTCAGCATGATAACTCAAAAAGTACGGAACGGATTGGATGAAACTTTGTGGAGTTGTTGGAAATGCCAAAAGAAACAAGTGATTACATTTTGGCATCTCTGAGTGCAGAATTAAGATGCAAAATGAGCTAAATACTAATAAATATTTCAAGTTAGCCTACTCTGCCAATAGATTTCGCTGTGTTGTGAAATCGGGTGCCGGGAGCGTCTTCCTCTCGTTTATAAGTATTCTTATATAAATGTTAAAGAAATAAACAATAAAATGACTTCTCAAAGTATTTAATTGACATTTATAATGTTTTTCTTTATTTTCAATTAAAGGTACGTCAATTGTGATTGAAAATAATGTTTATCAAACGTGTCAATAGTATAACTCTTTTTTATTAGAAATATAGATAAATATTCAGGAAAACTCATATACAGGGGTTGCAGGCGAATCTAGACTTTTTTAAAGCTCGGAACAAGATACTCATATCCAGAACAAGACCTTTTAATTGACTTTTTTCATATCACACATTTAAATGACTTTTCTCTTAATGTTATTCAATCCAACTTCCTCCTTTCACATAAACAGCCTCCACACGGTGCCTGAACCTCCCAACTGCATGAGCCACCTGTTCCCTGGACAAGTTGGCCACTGCCTGGATGATGGCAGCTTTCAAGGAGTCCACAGTGTTGTGAGCACGCTTGTTAGTGTCCCCTCTCAAGGACGCCCCACAGTAGTAGTCGCAGGGGTTGAGGTCAGGGCTGCTGGGGGGCCAGAACTTCTTTGACCAAATATGTCGAGATTCTCAATGAGTCGGCGTCCTCTTCCTGACTTGGGATCGGTCTGGAGTCTGTCTTTCCGTGTTAGGAATCCTTCTTCGATGTCCTCCGACTCCTTGAAGGACTTGGCAATGCTGTAAACAGTAGCTTTGGGAATTTGAAGAAGTCGATGATCTCCTTGTCAATGGCCGTCCTGCGCTCAGTTCCGAGGACATTTTCAATCTTTTTGTTATTAAACAAAGCTCATAGGATATACTAACCAGTTCATACATTTTTAAGCTTCTACCCTAACTGGTTTCTGAGATACAAGTACTCAAAGTTAGTCTAGATTCGCCTGCACACCCCTGTATACGCTATTTTAGTGTTAAGAAAATCCTTCTTGAATGAATTATTTCATTTTCTCAAGGATTAATTTTATACAAATACTTCTTCTGACAGACAGCTTATTACTATTTATATATATGTTTTTTTTCATTCATAAACATTTATTCTCTTAATTACTTCATTTCATAAGACAAGATTAAATGCATGACACATGTCATAGGCAATGAATAGCTTGATGTGGGGACTGTCTACTTTTTACTAATTACATAATGGCTTGAAGTGTTCTGTGGCCTATTTATAAAATGATAAAAACATTTTTCATTACTGAGGTCAAATATGATTGATAGCTCTTCAATAACCATCAAAACCATCTTTATTTGGATTGTGAGTTTCCTTTTTATATTATATATAAATAATAAATATATATAGAACTATATATATATATGATACGGGTCCCGGCTGTGTTTTGAACGTCCCGGCCTGGCCCGGTGTCTAATAATCACCGGGCCGGGCCTTCAAGATTTTTTAAATATATATTTTTTTGGAATTTCTTTTCTAAGAAACGTCGTCACTTTTTTTGGGGAATTTCTTTTCTAAAAATTTAGAATGACGAGGGAATGAAAATATACTGAAGTCCCGGCCGATTTGGCCTGGCCCAGCTTGAAAATTTAATCCCGGCCCGGTTCCCGGCGAAAAAAAGTGTCCCGGTCATTTCCTGATGTATATATATATATTTGGAGAGAAGAAACGATGAGAACCTTGTAAAGGTCCATCTAGATTATTTTCATTTATTGTAAAATGTACACAGTTTGTAGCTTTGGATGATATTCGAGGTCAAATATTTTCTAGTACAAGGAAGGAATTGCCTTATGATAGTTGTTTTTATTATACCATTAGTATTCTTTAGAGTACAGATTAAAGAAATAAATCATGTCGACAGTAAAAAGTCAATAATACGAGAATATTTTTTTTACTGACAATTACCCTCAATAAAGGAAAGTTTTTGTTGATTAGGGCTTGACATTAATCCCTATTTATCCAGCAGTAAAACGGACTTTCCCAGACATTTAATAAGATTTGACAACTCAAAAAGGTATACATTTTTACTTTTAATTACAAGACAATATGTCTGTCTCATACCTTGAGTTAGTTTGGAATGAAGTCTGAGTATATCCCCAAAGCCACGGCTCACAGAGAACCTATTCCGTCCGTCCATTGAGCGAGAGTCTATTTTGAATACAATCCTTGCACTGAGTCCCTTTCCAACCTTCAGAGGCTCCATAACGGAAATGAGGTCCCTCTCGAAGCTTTTTCTCCGCTGTTGTTATCCAACTCCGCATCACCCAGAAGTGTCTGGTGAGGAGGAAAGTTAAGAGAAAAAGAAGAAAATTATGAATCTTATAAGTCTATTTGGTTGCCTGGGTTGAATAATGGTTGTACAAAACGAAGGGGAATGATTCAGCGACCTTTTTTAAAATGTAGAAATATTATGAAACTGAATACTTCTTATTGGTCATGAATACGATTATGCTTGGTCTTTCTTTCTTTGGTTTAAAAAAACCATGAATCCACTTTTTTAATATTTGGAAACTTATAATACAATCCTTCATATCCAATTAACGTGTTTTTATATATTTATTGTGCAATAATGTACTTAGTGACACTAAAGATCCCTAAACTGTAAATAGAAGCGTGATGTGATAATTTTATGATTTATAACGATTTTGCAAAATAATAATAATAAATTCATTACCGAGGACATCATTTGTAAAGGAAGTAGAGAAGGAAATAAACGTTGGTAAAATCTTGTGACGTCATTGTCAGAAACTTAATGAATATAATCTAGCGACCCACTATAACATAATGCATAATAGACCACATAAAAGAGGAAATAAAAATATTAAAAAAACTATATCTGTTAGGAAACATCTTGTTTGCTGCTATGACGAAATATACATAGTTATATATATATATATATATATATTCTCGAAGTCGTTGAGCAATGGAGAGAATGAAGGGGTTCTTGCTATTCCTTGAGGATTTAGGATTTTCCTTATTCTATTTCCAAGATTATTACACTGTTTACGTCATTACCCTGTACGGCAGCCATTTTAAATTTTTGTTACGTCATCAAAGCATCTTTTAAAAACATATTTTTCCTCTTTTAAGTATCCCATTATTATATAGGTGGATGTTATAACTCAAAATCATCTGCTAGCGTTTCACTCTTTCTCTACTTCCTAGAGTTTTATATAAGCGACGTATGTAGGTCTTGTTACATCTTAGACCTGGAAAAAGCTGTATGTATGTAGGAAAGGAATTACTCTCATTTAACGGCCAGGGACTCTGCTGTTCGATTTCTCGCATTCACCAGGGTATGTTCACAGGTCGGACAATGAACTAGGCGCTCATTACAGTCACTACAGAGTAAGTGACCCTGTGGACACTGAAAAATGGGATCCTTGGAGCAAATATTGAAGCAGAGAGGACACTCCAGTGTGTCCACGAGATCCATTCTCTAAAACCATTCATCATTCAAACACATTACAAACAAACCACAATTTTAACACCCTCCATCTAAAGGAATGACAAACGAAGTTAATTAAATTAGGGTGAGTCTCTGATAGATATTTATTTTGGATTGAACTACAAGCTTTTATAAGTTTTTCCAAAGTAACGGTCTTGGATAAAATATAATTCCTTAAATCTACTAACAACAGCATTTTGACATACCTTCATGAGTTTAACAAGAATACTACTTTAGTAATTTAAAACTACTCATTGCATAAACGTGTTCAACTCTCAATATTGAGAGCGAAAGTTTGCCTCCTGATATATATATATATATATATATATGTTTGGATAATTTAATGCTATAATACTTATTCATATCATTACTGATGCATCTCAATTGGCCCATATAGGCAATAAAAAGAGTTATATTATATACAAAATGACTATTGCTCAGCATTCACCAATTAAAACATGTAATTTTCAAATTCGAAACACCCACAATATAAAAACATCTATGATCCTCAAAGCTCTATAAAGAAAGCATATATTCTTATCACGTCACTGATTGAGGATTGGAATTCATAAGGAGTATTACATGATGAATAAAAACATTTTTTATCAGATGATTTGGTGTACATACAATTGCAAAATAAGCTCTTAATAATCCACTTTCATTTAAATTCAGTGAACACCATTCTAAGAAAATAACTATTTTTTAAGATAAGAAAACAGCATTTTCGATATCACTTTGATAGAATTGTATATTCAAAGAAATCCCTTATTTTGCATATTTGTATCAAGAAGTCGCATCCCTAGAGATATTAAGACATAGAAAGGTTTATTGGATTCTTCAAAGGAATACGTTTTTGTGTCCAATATATATAAATCTTTCTATATCTATGATTAGCTTACGATGACGTAGTACAAATTGCTTTGTTATATTGGGCATAGAATTACAACTGAATGATGTTTCTCTACTGTTGAAGGGAATAAGCTCTCCATATCTTTATATCCCTATGTTCGCATCCCTAGAAGCCATGCTTCATGTCGTGGTAATCTTGTGTTATGGGTTTTTTTAGATTGCTTTTGAACATAGTTTGAAGTAGTATACTTGTTAAATACAATAGAAACTAGATATACTTCTTTTTACATTGCTTTTTAGTTCTTCGTACTAGCATTTGTAGTAGTTGTAACTCCCAAACAAACATATATCTATAAAAAAGTCGCTTAAAGGAAAATATGACCGTGGAAAGTTCTAATAGTTGGTCATTTTCTTACATTAACAGGTAATATGACTTGAGATGCGTTTGATATCATGATACAAGGGTTTTATTAAAAATATATTAATGTAATGCAGGTAATGTATTTTAGAAAAAAGAGGACTTGAATCACTTTTCGAGGTGGTAGCATACAACGAATTAAATTTCTTGTATTTTAGAGCATTTTTGAGGATATTTTCATGGGGATAACTATTCATTTATTAATTTCCGGGTTTTTTTGTTATTTTCGAATATGCAGACAAAAATCTATATAGATTGACAGATCTTCATACCTAATGCCGAAGTATTCTTTTGATTAAGGAAGCATATTATATCTTTTTAAAGGTATTAGTTAGATGTGTGCCCTTAGTTTTCAATATAATAATGTTTATTCAATTAACAACAATGTCATAATTAGTCCATTAAAACTTTTTAGTTGATGTTAAAAGCCATTTTCCTTGAGGGTTTCGAACATGAGCCTCTTTATTAAACATCTATCGCAGACGTTTGAGGTTACTTATGTATCTCCACGTAAGCAAACCCCAACGTTATTGCGATACACATACGGCCTTTGCTGAATGTTGTTTTTTCTACTCATAGACAAGATATTTGTCTTTTGTTTACTTGAACTCAACAAGCAATTAACGGATAAATTGTCGAAATACAAACCGTATTACAAGGAACATAAAATAATAGTTATAAATTTATTAATTGCATTCCTCTATGAAAGCTAAGTACATCATTGGATAAAAAATAGCTGTTGACAAACATTTCGATATTTTCGAGTTTATCTCATTTCTTAGCAAACCTGCTAAAAACCAAGTTTATATTTAGGCTGAAAAATTGAAGAAAACAAAAATTCATAAAATTAAATGTTAGGAAAGATAATTCTTTAAAGAGGTCTCATGACACCTAATAAATGTTTTGGAAAGGAAATAAAACCCCCAAAATATGAATCAACTCACTATTTTAAGTAATCATTTTCTTTCTTCCTTCCATAGCATTTTTTAATGGGGTTCGAGCTTCGTTTGCCATTCCTTCATATTACAATATCCAGGAATATTCCAAGGATTACCTGCTCGCTGTCCTTGAAGGCATGCACGGGCCCAATGGACTCCTCCGTCTCATTCAAGGACCCTGGGAGCTGTGGTGGGGAGGGTGCAGAGACTTCATCCGTGAAGGGATTTGGATGAATATCAGTTGAGGCCTCCATTCGGGAAAGACTTCGGAAATGAACATGGGAATAAAAAGTGTATTTCTCTCTAAGGTATAGCCCCTACCTGCCTGGGAAAGTCAGTGTTTATTTATGTATAACAGAGGCCTAAGACATTTTAAAGCAATAAATATGTGAAAGATTAATGGAATAATTTGTTTTTCTGTGAATAATCAAATTTGACAACATTTATTTATGTATTTTATGATTTGGTGTTGTATATAAACCATTAGTTTCATTCATAATTATATATTTTTATCTGTCATTATAGATGATTGTATAGAAAATAGTTTTGATAGTATGAAATATCATCATTAAAGATGGAATTGTTCGTCCATTTTTGCGAAATGGCTTAGCAAATTTCGAATATCAAGTATATAATTTTTTCCGATTATAAAATTCTTTATTTGGTTATCTGTAAAAAATAGTATACAACAACAAATAGCATTTACAAATGTCCTTAGGTAGTTATATATTAAGATATTATTAAAAAATCTTACTTCTAATAAACAGGGTTGTATGATATTTTTTTCTACTTTCGATATCTATATAATTTTGTTTCAACTTAAAACTAAGAATATAAAGATCAAACCCAATTTGTACAAGAGATCAAACGAAGACAATAAAGATATCAGTCTTCAATAACATGAAAAATAAAGAGTCAAAACAACATTTGATATAATTAAATAAATAGAGATTATATAAGGATTTATATTAAGATTTTTTTAAATAAAAGGCAGTGTTTTAGAGGAATAAAGAGATTATGCTTAATGGGAAATGTGAATCGAATGCTTTTTATTCTTCTGCTAAAAGGAAAAATAGCCCATATGAATAAACCATTTGCACTGTGTATGTATTTTTTATTTACAAAAGTCAACTTCGACTTGTTGTTGTTATTATCCTTATTTGTAGGATTAACGTTACGTGTGTGAATGATGATATTTGTCTTTATGCGTTCCATTCAAATAATATTCAAGAGGAAATCACCCCAACCTCGATTTAGTATGTATATACATTTTATCAGTCATAGTTGTTGTCGGTCACTAAATTTAATTATTTAGTTACTAACAAAACTTTATTTATTCCGTTCGTTATCCCTTTCGATCATTATCGTTCTGACCTTAAACTAAGGAGAGGGAAGCTGCGTCCAGGTGTAGGGTGTAATTGATGCACTCTCTTTTGGGATCAAACGAAGATTTGGAGTCGACTTTGAACGTAGGGAGATGCTATTGCTTCAGCATATCTCCCTGAGTTTAAAGTAGGCTTTTTAGACATCGCAAAGCAAGAGTTAGCAAGAAATTATTTACTAGAGGAGGCCGAAGAAACTGGGAGATTTTCCTTCTAGCCAACTTTTGCAAGAATCGGCAGCGGAAGAAAAAGGCAATTTCTGTGCCAAGAGGCCGAAGAAGACTGACTCAGCTAAGCAGGAGGTTGACTGCTTCTTAACCAATGAGTTTTAGGCAATGGAATCATTATTGCTTATAAAAGGATTAAAAAGATTTTCATTCGATATTATGTTATACTTCCCGCAGTGCCAGTTTGGAGAGACTCTTCTCCAAATCTTAATTTTATTGTGAAAGACAAGGCAAAAGATAGGGGATGAAAATTTCGAAAAGCAAATAATAGTGTAATTTATAAACTGATGTTATTCTTAAGATTGTAAAGAAATAAACTTTTCGTAATTATTCTCAGATAAGCAATAATTATGAGTAGTATAAGACCGAGAAATTCGGTGGACCATATGTGGTTGGGATTTTTACATATTGACTTTTCATATTGTAACATTTTTGGGTTGGGGTAAAAAAATATGTTAATTTTTCGGGCCGAGCCTCTGTTCAATTATTTTATAAACTTCGCAAACCTGTCGATGGTCATGCTGCACGCTTGGGCCTGAGGACGTCACCAGCAGTGCGACCATGCGCTCCACGGCAGCAGAGCTGGGCAAAGCCGTGTGTACTTTATGAACAGCGAGATCTACTTCTCCTATCCATGTTGGGGAATTGCCCTGGCACCACCTCTGCCACCGCTTGCCTACCCAGGTGTCCACCTCCTTCTTGATGAGCTCTTCAATGGTGGGCCCATCCTCCTCCATGACAGTGGGGCTCTCCATGAAGGCAAATGGGTCGTCGCTGCTTCTATAGGGTTTTTCTGTCACCATGTCCTGCTCTTGCTGGAGAAGAGAGTGGCAGGTATGATGGAGATGACGATTTCCCTGATGAGCCTCTTCTTGATATCTTCTTAAAGGGCAAGGGCCACATGCTTCAACATGAAGGGGCCAGGTGGGGGGGTCAAGGTGGCCATCAGGAGGTCATCATCATTCAAGAGGTGCATGAATCTGTCGCTAAAAAACTTGAAACTTTAGTTTTCAAATATAAGACACAACTGATTTTATTTAGATACCATTAAATGTTTTACCTTGAAAATCATGCAACATACCTGTTGTTAAGCCCATGACATTGCCATCTTGCTCTAACAAGCATCCACCCGGGGGCCAGCATAGGCGCAACTCGTCCTCCCTCTTGATGGCCTGTAGCTCCTCTTGAGAAGCATCAGGTAGGGCAGGAGGATCCCCATGTAGGCGTTGACTTCAGCCTGCAGCCTGTCAGGCAGATGGCGACAGGCTTCATCACCTTGCAGTACTCCTGCAGAATCTCCTTGTCGTCCTCAGTAAATGCAGGGGCTGATACCTCTTCCCAGTTGCCTCGCTCTTAATGGCATCGTTTATGGCCTCCATGGTCTCTGGGTCCTTGTGCGCCGTCTACAGGAGGCCACACTGTGGCGTCATTGAAGGTATTCCACCTACAAGGAGAAAAATGTGTTTGAATATATGTTAATTGGATTTTTTTTAATTGAACGAGTTTTGTTATCTAACAATTGTTATTAGAAAAAATAAAAATCTGAATCAAAAATAAAATTATGCTCACCTAGTGGGCAATTTGTCTTCAGCTTTCTGCACACAACATCCTTGATCTGTTGGCCACCACAGAGGACATATTGTGCAGGTTCAGAGGCCCTGGGCGTGGAGGTGCCTTTGTAAACGGTGCCTACCTGTTCCATAGTTCCATCCCACCACTTGGAGACGTTGTTATCGCCAAAAGTCGTCTTTGAATTACGTTTATCGTTCCTCATTTTTCGGGACTAACAGTAAGTGACATGAGCGATAATTTTAGAAACCTTTGCGATAACGTTAAAAGTGTTGACCTCAGCGATATTATTATCGTTTATCGCATCATTTCATCGCACGCGGCAACCACTGCATATATATATATACCTATATATATATTGGGCTGTTCTTATTTTCAAATGTTTGAAATGTTAACAACATGTGGATTTTCTGTTTCTGGTGATAAAAGAAGACGACATACAAAGTGTGAACAAAATCGGTCAACATACGAGGTCTCTATCTCTCGAAAGGAGTCGGATTTGCACCTCGAATTGAAGGCTGAAATCGCCAACGTTGAGAGTTAAGTATACTTAATTATGACCTTACTTTATATTCCTTTTATTATTATATGTCTATAAAGACAGAAATCTATATATATATATACATATATAATATAGTATATATATATAACAGATGTTTTAAATAATAGTAAATATGTTGTATCATAAATTATATCATTGAAGATCCCTGGTACTGGCAACGCTTTGTCATTGCTGAAAGTGATCTTGAAAGGTCCGGAAGACAGTATCTATAAAAGATTCTAAGCTAATGGTTTGTCTTAAAAGAGAAGGACATAAGTTGAAAATTGTCCCTAAAACATTATCGAGTATGAATTACATATTAAGCAGCATATTAAGAAATATTTATCGGGTATAGAAATATAAAATAATATTAGGCCGTAAAATGTTCGTTAACAGCTTTGAACCGCTTTCGATACTACGTTTTATGGGTAGTATGCTTGAAATTTTGTTCGGTTCTTAATGCTATAGGGATACATTTCTCCACTGGTTTTTACGAGATTATTTTAAAACTTGTCAAGAATAAAATAGGTACCCTTTATTTTGACATAATATAGACTTTTCCCCTTAAGTTAAGCCTTGCAATAATACTTCATTTTTGTTAAGAAGATGTACCACAATGCTTTAAGATTAAGGTAAAAGTTAACAATTATAAACATTGAAGCTCAAGAAAGTAACTAAGATCTAAACAGAATTTTCAACAAATAGAGAACAATATCAGCTCACCTAATAGTGTCTATCCATCAAATACTGCAAGCCCCAATTACATGAACTGGCTATACATAATCTTTAACCAAACAAAACACTAATTCTTATAACCCAATTCTTTGAAACAACAATGAAAGTAAGTAAGACATTGAGGAGGATCTTCAAACATTATTTGTTGTTCTTCTTTTACTCAACTAATAAACATCTCAAGTGATTTCAGCTGTTTATATTGAGGGATATTGTTGTTTGCTGGATGCGATTGGGGATTATAAGTGGTGCTTCAGCAGCTCCCATTGTGTGATACATTTTCTTCTTCTTCCATGTGCTTGCAAATTGAATTCATTGTTTGTCATGGACGCAAGAGAAAAAGGAGCCCCCCTCATCTTAGGACTTTCTACTCTTTATACAGGATGCCATTATTGGATTAAACATTATGTATTTACATCTATGCCTCTAATCCCATAATGTCTATCATAATATGTTTATTGAGATGGTCACTGAGTGCTGGATAACATTTTTTTTTATCAAATAGGTTAATATGTTAATGGCCAAGACAATCGATTTGCAATCACTTTCGTTTTTTATATTCTCGGATTAAATATGCAATCTTCCTTTATCAAAATTATTTTTGTGTTATCATATATTGTAGATTCGACTAAATTGAAATTTAATCTATATATGTGTGTATTTGTATATATGTGTATATATATATTATATATGTATATATATATGTGTGTGTGTGCTTCCACAAATAATGGAACTTATTCTGAAGGTTAAATGTAAGAAATATTTGTTGCTGTGGACATTAGGAAAATGTTCTTGTCAATAAATCTTGAAGAACGTTTTGATAAAGATATGTTCCGCTTTGTTTGGAGTCGACCTGGATGAGATTCAAGGTCTTGGTCTATGGCTTAGTTTCAGCACCATATATTCCATGTGGTGTCTCAAAGAAACTGCGAAGAAGGTATCTAAGAAGTATCCCATAGTTCAGAGGTCATAGATAAAATGAATTATGGACGATATACATATTTTCGTGATACCCCAGTAGACGTAATCCAAACAACACTTGATGTACTTAAAATTCTGGAGAGTGGAGGGATTTTATGGGCACAAGATTGCATCTTCACATCCAGAGATTATTTCGCGGCTTGAACCTGAACGAATGCTACTCCAAGAAGGGAGATTTCAGTTCTAGGGTTAATGCTTGATACAAGTACTGATGAGTTTAAATTGATCTGGGCGACAAGTTTGGAAAATTCAACCCTTAATCAGATTCATTATCGTGAAGAGATATTGTATCTCTAGCGAGTCAAGTCTTTGACACATAAGGTTATGTCTTACCGTTTGTTATGCAGTTTAAGCAGGTTCTTCTTTATTATGGAAGATAAATTAAAGTGGGACGAAAACCTTAAGTCTAAAAGATACTGAAGATGCAAAAGAAGCTGTAAAAGTATTTACCAAATGGGTTGGAGTCAAATTCCCTGGTTGAAGGACCTTATAGTGAGGCGGTTTAGTTCAAAATTTCAATAGGATTGTGCATTTGTGATACAGCATAAAATTTGGCACAAATGTACATTGATATATGGCAAACATTTTCAGATATTGAGCCACTCGGAATTCTCCCTCATGTCCGTAACATTGGATTAAAAATGGCCGCCATCTGAAATCTATATTTTCAATTTCTTTGGGTCTAATGCTGTTATTGACTCGATTCTTGTGTCTAAATGTATGTTTTGGGGGCAAGAAATCTAATGGAAACAATCTGCATCGCATATTTTGTACCAATGAGCCGCCATATTGGATTCAAATGACCGTTGATTGAAATTTACATTTTCGATTATCTTTGGGTCTAATACTGCTATTGACTCGATTCTGGTGTCTAAATGTATGTTTGGGGGGCAAGGAATATAATGGTAACAATACATGACAATATCCGTTTTCAAAATGACATCTTTATACAGTACTTCACTTAAGTCATGAGAGATGAACATTCATCATCATGTATTTTACATACTTTTTATTTGGACATAAACAGTGTTATGTTAACCAGTTCAGCACTGCCAGCAGTATCTGACCCCACACATGCCCACCTTGATATATTGCCCTTTTGACATGTTCCTCTAAAGGCTGCTTCGTCGGAGGGATCAGCTGCACATTGTCTTCGCCTGGCCATGTCAATATCCGTGCATTTGCTGGTTCGGTCATACAACAGGATCACAAACCTCACGATGATGCACATTGCATCATTTGGTTGTCACTTGGTGCGGAAGAAAGCTGAATCAGCGCCTCAGTTAATTCTGGCAGTACTGTCCAGACTTGCCCATGCGGTCTTTCTTGCTATGCCTTTGTTAGCAAAGCTTGACACAGTATCGCATCCAGTTAGAGCATGGAACATTGGCAATGCACGAGCCTTCTCTTTGGTCCCAGTCCGCTGCCATTTCAATTGCTGCTAGGTATCGGAAACTTCGGCTTGTCCGAATGCCAGCCATAGTTGTCTATGGTTGCAATTCCTGTACCACGGACACTGCAAGCACTAACAAAATCCGTGTGTATACAGTCCAGATACTATTGAATGGTGTCCATGCTTAGCTGCGTGAGATGCATGCAGCAACATACGACTGTCAGCCTCTTATGGTGCATGGGTCGAGTGAAGTTAGATCTGGTAGTAGTGGCTTGCTGAGCAATGCCTCTCCATCGTAATGATGAGTTGCTTGTCCTCCTGGTAAAACCATTCCAAGAGAGCTGTTGAGAGAAACTAAACAGCTCGGTCTTGTTGCTGTCCACTCGTAGGAAGTTCTGCCAGTTTCCTGGTATGGCTGCGGCGGCATACCACACGTCTCCGCACCTTGTCCCCGCTTTGTGTGTACTGCCTTTCAGTGAATCAGCAAGGCAGGTATCCCATATCAGATCCAGGCGTGGCTGAACTGTGTGTGTGCCTCAGTGGTAAAAAATATGCAATGCATATTATTACCATGGATTCCTTGTCCCCTATAACATACATTTTGGCACCAGAATCGAGTCAATAGCAATTTTAGATCACAGATAAGCGCAAATGTAGATTTTCAATGGGGCCAATTGAATTCCAATATGGCGGACATGAAGAGAGAATTCCGAGTGGCTCAATATCTGAAAATGTCGCTATATGTCAATGTACATTTGTGCCAAATTTTTTGCTTGTATCACAAATGCACAATACCTTAGCTATGCTGCCCCACTATTAGGTTCCCTCGCTATAATGGAGGAAACATAAAGCTTCTTGCAGTCTCGGAGATGCCTCTAAAGTAGGAAAGGGTGTCGCTGGCATATCTCATTGTTTAAAAGGAGGTAGGCAGAATGCAAAGTCACTTGTTACTCAAAAAGCTCGTTAATGCATAAAACTTTACTGGGAGAAAAGCAAAGCTTGAGGAGATATTGACAATTGCAAGGGCAGAACTCGTTGCTCTAACTATGGCGCTGTGAGTATGGCAAATTATATTCAAAACGCATTGAAGCCAATCATTTGTCCAGAGAAAACAGTACATATTTACGACTCTCTGCTAAATCTGCAACGGATTAAATAGAGGAAAAGGCGCTTGTAAACCATGGGAGGAAACGTAGAGTTTGCAAAGTACTTACAATCTCTTGGTGTCGATGTAAGGTTTTGTCCCGGAGTCCTCAATCAGCAGACTTGCCAAGTAAAGGTTGTTACATGAACGAACTTATACACAGAATTGATTTTTGGAAGCACGGTCCATGTTTTATCGTGGAAAACCGGAAATAAATGGCCAAAACAGCCACAGCCAAATGAAGTCACTGACAGGTCAACAAAAATCACACTAAAAAATTAGGTCGGACTAATTCTCACTAATTCTTATAAAGTTTTATCCACTGATTCCGAATATGGTATTCATTTTTCAAAGTTAGTGATAAATTCAGAGCTAAATGGATTTCAAATTTTTCAGCACTTTTTCGATTCAGAGCCATTATTGACATA
The DNA here is from genome assembly GCA_013387185.1 of Caligus rogercresseyi. NCBI lineage: Eukaryota > Metazoa > Arthropoda > Copepoda > Siphonostomatoida > Caligidae > Caligus > Caligus rogercresseyi. The sequence continues at coordinate 18,301,325 of CP045904.1, forward strand.
CAAGGACTGAAGTATAGAAAAAATAAAAAGCAATGATTTGATAGAGCTTAGATCAAAGTACTCATTTCAATTTTTACTTCGTCTCTGGCACATTTAAACTTTAAAATATATGTCATTTTGTACGAAAAATGAAGGGTTTCACTGTTCCTCACTGTTCCTCACTCAAAGGTCTTACATGATTAAAATTCATATGAATATGAAGAAAAAATATCAAGCTTTAATTTGATATGCTTGGTGTTCCATAAAATGCCTTATTTTAATCAAAATTAGCAAATGAATATTTTTTAAATCCTCTCCATTTTGCCCTTTTTAGAGAAATTCATAAGTCACCCAGTGAGATAGAAACAGAGAGAGAAACTGACGTCACAACGTATGTAAACAATAAAGAGTAATTTTCCCCTTTCATTGGAATTTGAGTGTTTTTTCCCGGAAATCTTCCGAGGATCCAGGATTCCTAATGACTGGCCTGCCGGCTGTGCCGTCGTACACAACATTTGTGAGAAGAATTCATCGTGACACAGCCTCGGATCAAGCATGGAGCAAGGAGTGGAAGCTTAGGAGGACATGACTCCCCAGAGGGTGCTCAGCCTATTCTCTTTGCATCAAAGAGGATGATGTGTCGGAGACAGACAGACAGACCCTCAAGGACCCCTCCTAAATGCTGGTTGCCTGGCTTATTCCGTCTGCATCAAAGAAGATGACGTGTCGGACATCCCGGAGGGAGGGAGGAGGGAGGGAGGGAGGAGGGAGGGACGGATGGACTCCCGTGAGAGAGAGAGAGTCATTGCCCTTGTTCTGTCTACCTACTAGCCTATTCTATCGGGGAGTCTCCTTTTCAAGTGAATCCATCGTTTTTTGCAGCAGAAAAATGAATTACTTACGTTTTCGTTTGCTAAATTCACCTTTTATTAAGTATGGAAAAGATGCAGCGGGACGACCTCCTTCCAGCACCCACCCACGTCCTTCAAACTCATAGCCGCCGCCCCGAGGAGCCCAGGAGTGTACTGCCAAGACATCCAACAACACAATCCTTTCACCAGCCACTAAATCACAATGATACACATCATTCATTTATGAGACGCGCAGTTGTCTACCCACCGATCCGCCGCCGTCTCTATTCCGGGGGGGGGGGGGGGGGGTCTACCTGCCCTACATCCACTCATCCTGAAACAGAGCACCATTTCAACAGTAGCCGCCGGGCATGCCATGAAGATACCACACAAGCGACCTGCATGGAATGGGGAGAGACTCCCATCCCCACACACTCAAGAAGGCGGACCGAACACCACCACGCCCTCGCCTGCATTGGCCTCACTCTTCACGTCACTCTAAATCCATACTTGGGAACTAAGCAAAGACTTTCCAACACCCTCAGGTGGAAGCCATTTCCCCCATGGGGGCCGAGTCCTCTACGGAGCGCTATGGCATCCGCTCCACCAAGGACGACCTCCTCCAGATAATTTCAAAGTGGACAGGGGAAAAAATATCTAATTAACTCAACTAAATTATTATCATACTTATTTTATCCGGTGCTAAAAATTGACAACATGCAATTTACACGTATTTATAATTTTGTATGTACATCATTCAGTTTAAAATATACTATCAGATAATTAATATATGTGTTTAAAAGATCATTTTTTCTTATTAAAAAACATTGGACGATACACATGAAAAAAAGTCAGCTGATAATGAACAAAAGTTTTATCAATTTTTGTCACAAAATGGATCTTTAAAATCAATTTAGCATGAAAACCTGACTGATGAAGATAAAAGGATATAATTTCCTGATCCCAGCACGGCTGAATCCCAAATGCCTTCGGATCTGGATGGCAGTATGGTGAGGATTTGATCTAATTTTATACCAAAGTTTCTACTAAATATATATCAAAGTTAAAAAGAATTATTAAATCGTATGTAGCTTTTAACAAAAATGATTTTTGATAGAACTTTTACATTTGTATACATTGTTTGTCATTGTCAAGCCCTCATTTGCTTTTCGTTTAGATGTTCTAATCGGTTGTTATTAATTTTTAATATGTGCTGAAAGGCTTATCAGGGGGGAATAATTTAAACTAAAATGTTCAATGATGTCAAAGTATGTAATTCCTCTTCTACGTTTTAGATATACATACATTATGTGATGTAAATTTTTGAGCCTGAATAAAAAACAATTAATTACTCTTTAAACTATTTATTTTTTAATTCTTGATAGTTGCTTAGATTTCAACAACTTATTTAGGAGTTTTGCACTGTTAATCAGGAAATTAATACGTTTATCTTCATCAGGTCAGGTTTTCATGCTAAATTGATTTTTTAAGATCCATTTGTGACAAAAATTGATAAATTTTGTTCATTATCAGCTGACTTTTTTCATGTGAATCGTCTTAGCTTAGCTTATAGCCTATTCAAGACTTAGTTTTATCCTTGACGTCAGGTAAAGATGCGTTAACCACGATCCTACATTTAGTAGAATCCTTATCAAGACGAAAGACTGGTCTTGACGTGAGAACATAGCTTGGATGATTAGTAATCTTTCGTTCGAAGGAACCTCCTCAGCATAGCCAAGATCAAGAAGCTCTTATAAGTATCTTCAACCAAACTCATATGCTCAGGCTGACTTGTCATGAACTCGATGCCATAACGGCAACGGCTCTATTGTAATTATCTGAAAGAACTCTACCATTAGGATCAGCATCAATCCACGGCATAAGAATTAGTGAAAATTAGTCCGACCTAAATTTGGCTGTTGCCCAGTGTAATGTACAAAGATCTTTAGGTCTGACTTGCAATATACTTTGCTCAAATAAAGGCCTTTGCTGCTCAAAATCAAAAGTCTATGGTTCAGGCAGCACAAACCGACTTCTCGTTCAGTTATATGTGAACTTATATAGCGATGCTCTAAGCTATCTGTTATAAAACGAGTGCTCGTTCGTATTAGGAGGTGGGCCCGTAAAGAATCAACGAAATCCCTTATTATGAATAGGGAAGAAACTGAATGGGCCGAAGTTCTCTTAATTAATCCGAGCAAGAAGCCAGGTTTGTAAAGGAAATTACAATCCTTAAGGACAACTGCTCTGAATCGACAAATACAAGATCGTCCCGGGATCACCTCTCAGGCATCTTCCTGTCTTTTATGACAAAAGTTTAGGAGTTTTAAGACTTCAGAGCCGATTACACGAGTCTTTCCTATTGCTTTTGACATTACTAACCCTATAATTATTCCTAAAGGAACTCTTGCTGAAAGAATCGTTCTCTATATACATCAGCAGCTCTTTAATTGCTCTCAGAAGCAAACGTTAATACGCTTAGAGCTCGATATTGGTTTATTGGAGGTTATGGATATGTCAAAGCTTTAGTTAGGAAGCTATGTAAGGTTCCTTGGTGTCGATATATCAAGTTTGAGTCTCCAAAAATGGCTCCCTTACCTACTATTAGAATGGATAATCCAAGCCCATGGCGAAATGTAGGAATCGAATACCTGGGTCCCTTATACTGTAAGCATCAGTGTGAGGAAGCATTCAATGATCGTTGTCTCATCCACCAACGTTTAAAGTATGGCTGGCTTACTTACATATTTAAGTATAGAAAATGAATACTTAATTCGTTTTGGTCTGCGTGGCGTAAGGAATACTTACTAGAACTAAGTATACCTTCAAAGTGGATCAAGGACTCTTTTAATAGAAATTTCTCCGTCCTGGGGATGTTGTGCTGCTGAAGCCTGACACCCTAAAGAAGAATCATTGGAGAATTGGGAGAGTCGTTGAGATCCACAATTCTATCCAAGGCAATGCTTTGTCAGTCTCTGTACAGCTACCACTATCTGATACGGTTATCATAAGGTCAATTAGATGATGATGATGAAAAGACTTGACTGGGATCCGGTCAGAAATAAAATAACGGTTTGTGGCCTTTGAAGAAGTTGATGAAGACCTTGGAACAATTACCACTAACAAGCATCCAGCCTCAGCCATTGTCTCTGGGCCTTGTGACATTATTAGGGGACACAATGCCATGATTTGGTTTCCCGAGAGTTTCGCTTGAATGAAGCTAAGTACAATGAAGAGCTACGCACCAAACCTTTGCCCTGGGTTCAGGCACATTTCCAAACCAAGAAGTGGTGTTCCAACAGGATGGAGCAACAGCCAATACAGCTAAATCCACCCATAATTTTTGTCAGAGAGCATACCATTTTGGGATAAGAAAAGTTGCCTCCATACAGCTTAATGTAAACCCTTGGACTTTTCTTTTTGGCTGCATGTGCAGGCCAGGGCCTGTAGAATCCGTCAACCCAATATGGAAGCTATGAAGGCCTTCGTTGATAAACACTGGGATGGAATGGACGCTCATTACATACTGTCAGGTCTTCAGGTCTCGTCTGGAGGCTGTTATTGCTGTTAGGGCGGATATATGGAATAAAAAAAATTAAAGAAGAGTTATATTAACACTTTATATTTTCATATTTTTCTAATCGAATCCTTTTAACAGACACAGAGGGGTGTAAACAATATACAGCGTAAGTGTTGCAATTTCCGTCCCGCACCGGGATATATATATATATATATATATAAATATTCGTTTTCTTGTGCTTCCATTCATTTACTCTATAATACATAATATGACAAGATTAATAGAAGAGCCAATGATTTAATGCTCAATTGCATTGCATAGCTTGCAATCCATGAATATTTATAGCTTTTAGGCCACTGTAAAAAAGAAATACTGCGCCAGGGACATGATAATATCTCATCAACGTCCGTCCCTCTAATGTGTATTAATTCAACAAATTATTCATTCGTGACTCAGCATATTTAGGGAAACATTCAATGCAGATTCATATATCAATATAGTGTTAAATGCCTGGTAACATGAGAATGTATTCCACAGACACACAGTGACTCTTCACTCTCAAAGAAATGAATAGATGTCTGAAGGAGCAGACTGCATGAAGCTTGAAAAAGGAATCTGAGATGATTAATATACAGAATATGTATGTAAATCAGTTGAATATACACTAGCATAATTCAGTTTATCGTGTAATTGATAGGATAATCTTAAATTAATCTAACTGTTTTAAGAGTTAGGTCTCCATTCTTCAGGATCTAGTCCGTTATAGAGAGAAGAATATGTAGGGATTCCTGGCCATCAGTAGATATTCTGAAGAAGAATTGCCTCAGGCTGGACCTCCTTCTCCGAGGAGGATATATCTGCTTGGCTTCTCCCACTTTGAGGAGTTCCAAGATGTAGTGAAAGGCAAGGGAGGATATGGGAAAATTAATATTATATTGTATATTACATGTAAAATTAATATGTTTTTGAAATAAAATATTTTAATATTTTTTCTAATATATTATAAATATTAAACAAAATTCATACAACGATCATACTTGGTGGTCTAATAGTCTCAATTCTAGTGAATGAGCTGTACATTAACTTGGATTAAAATAATTACGTGGTCTTGAGCTTCAAGGCCTCCGTTATAATCGATGGAAAGTGGAGTGGGTGACCGACGAGTGTTCCTCGTGTTCACTTTATTAAGAGAATTAAAACATAAATTCAAGGTTTTTAATTTAAAGATTCTATAGTTTTATATCGGCTTTATTGAATTTGCGTGTAATGAACTAAAAGCAATATTATATTATTTTATTTCACTATATGGTTGCATAGTTTTATATATTTAGAAAAAGTAATTCATCAATAGTTTATTTGAATAAACGCATTACAACAAGTTTATCATCATAGACAGGAATAAGAAAGGAATGGTGTTTTTGGAAACGTGATTGGTTGAGAGAAAAAATAAATAAAGATGTTTGACATTATGAAATACGGCATACTTTACTATGCGTGTCTGCTTAATAATAAATTCAGATAAAAGAATACAATAACTAGAGCAGTATACACTCAGAGAGTGCAAACCTCCGCCGATCCCACCAAATGAATCATTAACGGAATTACAATCCATCATTATGTCTACATAAGTAGGTGTGTTTGGTGAATAATGAGTGAGGAGAGAGCCATCCTAAAAAACATCCATTGACGTCATACTAGTTATTCGTCAATTCAGAAATAGTCACTGGATGTTTAAACTCCTTTCTTTTCTCCATCATGCTCTTAATATTAGCGTTATATTTATTAATATTAAGAGGAAGACGGGAAGAGAAAGAAGTTTAAGCACCCAGTGACGTAGTCCTTAGTGATAAATGAACAATATACGCAATGAATATTTTTTAAGCGTTTGTTCTTTCCTACTCCCTGAATAGAGACCCATTTCATTATTAATATTTTTAGTATTTAGCTATTTTGCATCTTAAATAAGCACTCAGAGATGCCAAATTTTAATCACTGTTCCTTTGGCATTTCAAACACTCCACAAAGTTCAATCCGAATCCGTTTCGTACTTTTGAGTTATCCTGCTGACAAACAAAAACAAACTAACAAAAACAAACTAACAAACCAACGCCAGTGAAAACAATACCTCCTTCGGCGGAGGTAATATAAAACTGTCCCTTTTAAAAGGTCCATGTCCTTTGGAAATCCGGCGAACGAATTCCTCCAATATCACATATTTAAATAAAAATAGTGTTCATCTCAAAAATAATAATGTTTATTAAGTGTCATAATATATGCCGTAAATGGACCATTGCAACAATTAAAAACGAAGGTCTTTCTTTTATATTCCAATTGCTTCTTATATTCAATTTTTATTACAGATATGAATTTTATGAAATGCTTTTATTAATATGATTGTTTCCAATTATTGAATCTTTTTTATATTTGTTTCGTTTAAATAATTCTTATATTAATCACTTATTCACTACGTATCTGTAAAAACCTTTTTGTATATCTTTGGTTTAATTTGTTGAAATATATGCACACTGAGCCAAGAGAAAAAAAATGTTTATTATGTTTCATAAATATGCCGATAAATGGACAATTACTCTAAACATCGGACGTTACAAAAACATACCTTTAGGAGCTATAAAAACCCATGTTTCATTGTGTAGGGTGATAGACGCCTTTTTGTTATGCCCTATAATTCTACTTATGTGTTGAAAGTTGTTTTCCAGGCCATTCATTATTAAAGTTGACTGACTCTCTCATAAAATATTATTATTGATTTCTAATATTATGTCACCGGCTGACAGTGAATCAATGATGATTGATGATCC
>CP045904.1:18308593-18325262 GCA_013387185.1 Caligus rogercresseyi
TGTGTATATATATATAATATATATATATATATATATATATATATATATAATAGGGCTGTTCTTATTTTTCAAATGTTTGAAATGTTAGCAACATTGTGGATTTTCTGTTTCTTGGTGATAAAAGAAGACGACATACAAAGTTTGAACAAAATCGGTCAACATTACGAGGTCGCGCAACGAGGTCAAAGTTTTAAAAATTTAGTAAAAATATAGTTTTCCGCAAATTCTTCAAAATGGTGGACGTTACAGACTTCAATAATAATTATTAATTTAAAGGAAATCTAATTACTACCAGACGTATATTGATGTTTTTTTATAAAACAAAGTTTTCAGTAAAAACAAAGAAAAAGGGAGTGTGTATTGTTAGCTTATTTCATAGCTTTTTTGTATCAATTAACTTCACTCGCCTGTAGAAGATGACTTGTTCGCTTCAGAGTAAAATAGTACTTTTAAGTTTAGTAAACCTTTAATGATAAATCCAAAAATGACCTTGGTTGCATTCTATCATTCAGAATTCAGTACAATCTGAGTTAACATCATATGATTCAGAGCCTGTATTGACCTATAAGAAATCGATTATGAAAAAAAAAATAATAATGTGTTCTTAGATTTGCGTCAAGGTATCCTCTCAAAATTTTACTTTGTCTCTGACGCATTTATAATCCATTATATGCGTCATTTTGTACGCGAGATATGTTTTTTTTTAATGTACATATAACTCTCTACTTATAAATTGACATGATTTAGTATACCAAAATATAAAGCTGGTGTACCAAGCTTTCATTTGATATGCTTGGTGCTCTAAAAAATCGCTATACTTTAAGAGAATAAGCAAAACATTTTTGCACGTACTCTCCCAAAAAAATTGATCTTTGATATGAGAAAATACAATTACCATTGGTAACTGCTGTTACTGTTAGCAGGATAGGAAGATAAAAGAAAAGAAGGGGACAGTGAGTATTTGCTCACTTCTCTCCCTTCTTTTTATTTCTCTTTCTATCCAGGTAACACTATATATATATATTGGCTATGGTATACTTCGTACACCGCCTCCATATTTTAGGGACTCATGGTATATTTTATTTATTATTGGAAGGGAATGGGAGAGGAAAAAAAAGAAAAAGAAAAAGGAGAGTAGAGAGATGGAATAAGAGAGAGCACACAGAGAGAGAGAGAGTCACGCAGATATAGACACACAGATAGAGACAAGGCAAGAGGAGAGAGATAATTAACTTATTCCCATCCTGAAGAGTCTTGGGATCGAGAAATAGTGACTTTACACATAGAAGTGGAATCTTTGGGCACCTGGATCGTGAAAAGAGGAAGTGCCTCATGACTATTCTACTCATTCGTCTTCAAATATCTACCCTCCCTCCATCCCCCCTTCGGATCTGTCTCGGAACTACAGAGACTCCACTCATGAAGCTCCTCCTACACGTCCTCTGGACTCGAACGTCTAGAAGAGGAAGTCTTAGGTATTGCTCTTTCCTCCCTCCGGGTCTCGGATGACTACGGAACTCCACTCATGAAGCCTCCTCCTACACGTCTCTTGGATTCGTACGTCTAGAAGAGGAAGTCTCTCAGGCATTGCTTTTCCTCAAGAAACAATGAAAGAGTCCTCCTTGCCTTCGAGTGTCATCTACAAACATTGATTACGAAATCAAGTTTATGGATCTACAAATAATTTCGAAAAAGTCCCTTTTCTCCTATGCTATTTTATTTTCTTCAGTATTATATTACATCTAGCGCTATATTAGCACAAATACTCGTGATTGATATATCCGAAATATACACTTGATCGCTCATGCTGCATTTTATTTACATTTCTTTATGTAATATATATTATAATTAGGACCAAAACTTTCATTGCCTTGCTATTTCGTCTATTTCCTTTAGAAAAACGGTATTTTTAAATTTTTCAGTAATTCACTCTGATATTATAGAAAGTTGACACGCTCAATCTTTAAATAATATTTTACGATATCAAAAATAATAGAACTGTATTTACGAGGTAAAGAAATATACACAAGGTTTTCTTTAGTTAATTCTTTCATTTAGTCAATTACAGCCAGGCTCTCAAGTCTCACGCATTTGGCGTGTGACACACACATTCCCATCCGTTTAACACGCCAAATTAATTATCACAGGTTCGTTCGTTTAAAAAATATCAATCATTTTAAAATGTTGGTAATTTTAAATATTAAAAAATCTTTCTGGAGTGGCATAAGAAACATTGTTAAGTTTTTAATACAAAAAACCTCCACACGTATTGCACAGAAAGTATCTTTTAAAGTTTTTTTTTAAAACTATATAAAGGACGAACGCCAACACAAAAACTTACTCGTCTGTTCATTTATATTGTTTTAAAAAAAAACTAATGACTCAATGGAGGCCACAAACATATACAATAAACAACACATACAGGGGTGTGCATCCAATTTAGACTAACTTTGAGTACTTGTATCTCAGAAACCAGTTAGGGTAAATCTTTAAAAATGTATGAACTGTTAGTATATCCTATGAGCTTTTGTTTAATAACAAAGATTGAAAATGTCCTCGGAACTTGAGCGCACCCAAACACCATTTTGTGGCGCTCCGTTGCGGCCGTGCGCCAAGAGATCATCGACTTCTTCAAATTCCCCACAGCTACTGTTTACAGCATTGTCAAGTCCTTCAGGAGTCGGAGGACATCGGGAAGGATTCCTAACACCGGAAAGAAAAATCCAGACCGATCCCAAGTTAGGACTAGAGAGTCGCCGACTTCATTGATCTCCTCCAGACGATGATGAATGACGATCCAAGTGTTCCCCAGGATCCGAAACTGACTGAAAGGCTAAATGTGCACAGGACCACTTTCTCCATGCCATTCATGAGGACCAGGGGTGAGTACAACAGCTACATCCTGAGAGTCCGTCAGATGCTTTCTGATCCATGAAGAGTCAGAGGTTGGAGAGATGTGGTTGTTGATCACGTCTTGAAACACCGAGCTGCCAGACGAATCAGGTTCTTCTCGGACGAAAATTTTTTTCTGTGTTTGATGCGAAAATCAACGTCATAATGACAGATAGATTGCCAGTGACCCGGATGAGTCCCTATCGTTGGAAGGACCATTTCCCGCCGGAGTTCATGTCTTGTTTGTCATGTTCGCGAAGGAGACATCATGCCTCCTCACTTCTTTGCCAAGGCCAAAATGTCATCAAGGAGGTCTACTTGGACGTTATGATCAGACTGTGGGTGAAGCCCTGGATGACCCAGATTGCTGCTGGTAGATCCTTATCTCTACCAGCAAGATGGAGCTCCCGCCCACACGTCCATTTTGGTGCAAAACTGGTGCTTAGAGAATCTCGATATGTTCTGGTCAAAGGAGTTCTGGCCCCCCAGCAGCCTGACCTCAACCCCTGCGACTACTACTTGTGGGCATCCTTGAGAGGGACACTAACAAGCGTGCTCACAACACTGTGGAACTCCTTGACGCTGCCATCATCCAAGCAGTGGCCAACTTGTCCAGGGAACAGGTGGCTATGCCGTTGGGAGTTTCAGGCACCGTTGTGGAGGCTATGTTATTGGGAAGGAGGAAGTTGTATTGAATAACATAAGAAAAAATCATTTAAATTTGTGTGATATGAAAAAAGTCAATTAAAAGGTCTTGTTCTTGGATATGAGTATCTTGTTTCCGTGCTAAAAAAAGTCTAGATCGCCTGCACACCCCTGTAGACAATAAATGATAACAAAGTTTAGCATGAAGTCAATAATTATTTTTGTTTGCATGAATTTATGCGTCATTTGCCAGAATCCATCCTTGCGTCGACCAAATCTCAAACTGAACTCACTTCAAAACTTGAGAGCCCTGATTAACAGCATATACATCTTTTCAGTATTTTTAATGCTTTAGTAATTTTTAATGACTATTTTTTATTTCGTATTTACATGATATGGATATAATTCTGGTTGATAAAAAATTGTTACAAGAATGAAAATGAATCTTGAAAAAGCATGTGACTTCATAGTTATTTTTTCGATATCTGATCAATTTATGTACTGGTCTTGGTTAGCTTATGGAACAAGATAATAAGCAGAATTTGAATTGAATTAACGCGGAATCAAAGCATCATTCATTCATCGAGAATGGTTTGTGACGGACGCATCTTTTCTGACGAGGCTTTGCCATTGAGTGGGCCTCGAGATCAGGGTTTGTTACCCCTGGTTTAAGGACTGCTCTACTGTGGAACTCGATGCAGTGATGCATTTCACCGCGGGGTAAAAAGTTTAGATTTTTTCTTTGAATTGCAAAGATTGTATTCGATTAGGGAGGGAAGTTTCTTTGAGAAAAAGCCACTGGCCTGTTCGTACAATCTTTAAATAATTCATGAATGGTCCAAAAGTAATCCAATTTCCAGTTTATTATTGGAAACAGGGATTGCCAAAAAAGTGCTGTGAGGTGGTATCACTTTTTTGCGAGTCAAAGTTTGGACGACGTAAGTACATATAGGTAGGCAATTGGAGGCCATTGGGTCTTTGGAGGGGTCGAACGTGAGAGTGGAAAGTGCTTTATGTGAAGTTGAGGATCGTAGAGAAAATACTCTACTTACAATACTTCAGCAATATGTTGCACCAGGTACCACGAGCATGTCCGATGGTTGGGCCTCATATAGACGTATTCCAGATTTAGGGATGAACCATCTCACGTGATTCATAGTAGGAATTTTGTTGATTCCTCTGAGTGGTGCACCACTCAAAATATCGATTCACTGTGGGCTGCGTTGAAGAGGTTCATGCGGAAAATGGGAGTTATGAACACATCAAAGGAAGTTTTCCGTCTTAACCTCGCAGATTTTACTTGGAGCGGAACTGTTCTGAGTCAAATTTAGTATTTTTTCAAATATGTTAAAATTGATCATGGAGCAGTATCCTGTTTAAGGACCACCATTCTATTTCCAATAAATGAAGTGACGTAAGACACATTAGCTATTCTAATAAAAAAAAGAATTCCGTTCGTTCGTTCGTTTCCCTGTATCTCCCGAACGGGTCATTAGATCTTGACAAAATTTTCAGTGATAGTTTTGTGAGCTCAGGGAGTGTTTTTAGTGGGGTTGTTAACTCCCGAAAATTCGTCATCGACATGCTTATTTTATTCGCCAAAACGTTTTTCGCGGATTTTTTAAAATTTTACAAGTTAGATTTTGCCCCAACTTTTCTGTGATAAACTGATGTACTAAGACGTGTTTTTGTTTTATGAGTATCTCCTTGAAAATTCGTTTTCTACATGATTACTTAAAACTATTTTTCTTTTTGTGTCCCTGTATGTCCCCCACAATTTAAGTTTGTGGAAAATAACAACACTTTTTTATATTTTACATCGTGCTAATCAATTCAATAATGCCTAGAGATGGAGAGGGATGTCAATACCCAGCCTTAAGGAATACAAAACGGAAAAATGGCAATGACGATGCAATGACGACTTTTTAAGGAACTACGTCTCATAAGAAAATAACATAGGCACTCTATGAAACGACTTAAAAATAACTTCTTTTTACGATGTTTAAATACCCAGCCTTCTTCCCCAATTATTTCCTCTATCTCTGTGCTTTTCTCTATCTGTGTGTCTATATCTGCGTGACTCTCTCTCTCTGTGTCTCTCTCTTATTCCATCTCTCTAACTCTCCTTTTTCTTTTTTCTTTTTTTCCTCTCCCATTCCCTTCCAAAAAAAAAAAATATACCATGAGTCCCTAAAATATGGAGGCGGTGTACGAAAGTATACCATAGCCATATATATATATTAGGGCTGTTCTTATTTTTCAAATGTTTAAATGTTAGCACATTGTGGATTTTTTGTTTCTTGATGATAAAGAAGACGACATACAAAGTTTGAACAAGTCATCTTCTACAGGGGAGTGAATTAATTGATACAAAAAAGCTATGAAATATGCTAACATTACACACTCCATTTTTCTTTGTTTTACTGAAAACTTTGTTTTATTAAAAAACATCAAACATCGTCTGGTAGTAAATTAGATTCCTTTAAAATATAATATTATTAAGTCTGTAACGTCCACCATTTTCAAGAAATTTGCGGAAAACTAAATTTTTACTAAATTTTTAAAACTTTGACCTCGTGCGCGACCTCGTAATGTTGACCGATTTTGTTCAGACTTTGTATGTCGTCTTCTTATATCACCAAGAAACAGAAAATCCACAATGTTGCTAACATTTCAACATTTGAAAAATAAGAACAGCCCTAATATACATATATCAGACTTGTGACGTTCGCGAAAAATTGTCGTTCGTTGTTTGTTTTGTCGTCCACCAAAAGTTATCGTTCGTCGTTCATCGTTAATTTTAAATTGAATTGTTCGTCGTTCATCTTTCGTTTGACATTTGCCATTCTGAAAAAAAAAATGACGACGTTTTTTTAGTGATGACGTTTTTTAGAAAGAAATTTCTGAAAAAGTGATGTTTTTTAGGCAAGAAAATTTCAGAAAAAAGTAATGACGTTTTTTTAGAAAGGAAATTTTTCCCATGAAAAGTAAATAATTTTGTCTTTTTTTGGCGCCAAAACGAACAACGAACGATAAGGAATTTTCCGAGTGCTAGAGATAGGTTGTTTGGAAGCGATGATTGCCTGAATATAAGGAAGTGAATATTAAAACAAAAACGTTGATAATATGCAATGATTATATTTCACTCGCGGGTGGGAGGATCCAATCAGAGAGGAAAATACGTATTGTTATTTAAAAATATATGTAATTGTCTCTTATCATGGGCTAATCCTTTGAATGGGATATTTTGCACATATTTTTATTGAAATAATGTTTATTTTCTTTCACCATTATATATGTCGATAAATGAATGACCACTACGATTATAGAACGTGTTAAACTCTCAATTTTGAATAAGATCTCAATGACAAGAGTATTTAGTTCAATTAAGTAATTTTACATGCTATAAGAGTATCATATCCCCCAAATACGAACTCAATTAGAGTAATTTAAGCAAAAAAAATGATACTCCGGAACTTGCATTTTTAAATTATAATGCTTAATAATTTTAATTTCGCATTATTTCTACATTTATAAATAAATTTGCATTCTATAGTAAGTAATGTATAGAAACGGAGACATCTTTCCATTCTTCTATTTGGATCCTCGAATCCTCCCGTCTTGGTTCGTGCCGGTGAAGAAGACATCCAAAGGTGTACGGAGTAGCATTAGACCCTAGGAATTGGCTGGTCTACCTACATCTGCCTCCTATAAGCATGCTTCGAAATAATGCTCCTTCATAGTGTTAATGCTATATTTATTCCTCCTGAGGAAAATTTTTTTTGGTTACGGAGAGGTTAGGATGTGGGCATCTTGTATATAGACGTAGTGTACGTATAGGGCAATCGCCGCAGTCTAATGACCATCACGTTTCCATAGAACGTAGTGTAAAAAAATCCAATTATAATAAAATCCTATAAATCATGCAGAAAGTGAATTATTTTTATTACATTATGTTCTTTCTTTTCAAATCTTTACTAACATATTTACTCTATATTCCTTTCGTAATAATAATATAATATAGTATTATGACGTTTTACTCCTAGTTTACTATGACGTCATCAACCCTGTTTTAGCTATTTATCAGGCTATTTTTCCTTCAGTTGCCTTTCTGTTTTTTTTCCGCTTACAAAACCTTTCCAAAATATGCTATGGGGGGTAGGATCGACAGCATTACCGAAGAGCTGGAGATCCTCGACGGCTTCCCAATTGTTCATCAGTATGCTGGTTCCGTGGAGGACTGTTTGTTTACAAATAGAGCCTCACGCTCATGTTACTCTCTGACACCTTCTTCTATTATTTTGTTTTTCATCTTTTATTATTATTATGTCCTCATCTTAAATATTACTTACAACCCCTTTATAATTAACCTGTCTTATGTTTATACCTACGACTGCATTATTCTTATTGTATTTTTATAATGTTTAAATCAACGTCTTAGTTAATTGTATTGAAATACAAAAAAAAAAAGTAATGTATTGTTTTGAGATTGAGTTTACGTCTTCCAACTCTTGAGGCTACCATTTATACTTATATTTGTTTGAAAATACATAAATATTCAACATATTATTTGACATGTTAAATATTTTATTATTCAATTATGTGTTTTTTCGTGATTTTAGGGTAAATAATTATGTTGTTTTATGGAAAATACCATTTGAAAGTCAAGGTATGACAATATGGCATGCAAGTCGTTGGCTTTAATGACGCCACACCAGCATGACGTAGAATAATATAACTAATGCTATTATTTCATCTTATGTCATCAAAATGTATTATACCAATATATTTGGGATGACATTAAAATAATAATATGATTGTTCAGTTTAATTATGCATTAAAACATGAAATAAACAGCCTACACTCTAAATACCTTGATTTAGGCTAAATGATTGAATCAGTATTTAAGTAAAAGTTTTTAATTTGTTGAAAATATAAGATTGTAAAGTATTATCTCCACATTTAAGTCTGTCATCTCTCCTAGGATCGTAATTTATTGGATCTCCATCTGCTACGCCATACACACACACACACATACAGACATATATGTATACAGGGTGATTCACTAGAATTGAGACTCTTACTTTGTTGTTGTTGAAGACATATCAGCTACAACTTTCATAAAAATAAGTTGTGTGAGATAGCCCTGCTTCCAATAGAAATTGCTTCTGAACAGGATAAATGTGACTTGATTTTGGCCTCATTTCGCAATGGAAAATCTACGGTTGAAATTATGAAGATTTTAAAGGCCACAGTGAGCGGAACAACGGTCTACAGGACCATAAAAGCCTTTAAGGAGTTAGGCAAGGTTTCAAGGAAGGTTCAAGTCCGAAAAAAAATTGTGAGGATACTGCCTGGGAAGAAGAGGATCAGGGAGAAACTCAGGACAAATCCAATTGATCCATGAGACAGATGCCTAAAGAGGAGTACATGAGCACCACTAGCATTTGGAAATTGATCAGGAAAGACCTGAGGATACTCGCTTATAAGAAGAAGCCGCCTCATATTCTGTCCCAGGCCATAATGAACAAGCCTCTTATCCGTGGGAGGAAAATTATTCAACAACTCTCAAAGACAGGTCGCCATCAGTTCTCTGGACAGATGAGAAAATTTTCACGGTCCAGGCCATCCACAACAGTCAAAATGCCCGGATTTTGACGTAGAAGAAGGAGGACATCCCCGTGGAGCTGAGGACAGCCTTCAGAAGGCAGAAGCCACCCTCCTTCATGGTCTGGGCGGGCGTGACGTCGGACGGGAAGAGGGCCCCTTTGATCTTCGTCGAGGAGGGGGTGAAGGTCGACCAAGCGGTTTATTTTACCTTCTTTCCGAGGAGGTAGTCCCATGGTACAAAGAGAGTATCCAATGTAGTGAATCACCTTTAGTGTTCCAGCAAGATGGGGATCCATCCCACACCAGCAAATTGGTTCAAAGCTTCTGTAGTGATATGTTTGTAGACTTTTGTCCCAAGTACTTGTGGCCACCATCCTCCCCAGATCTGAACCCCATGTACTATGGAATATAGTCCATTCTGGAGAGAAGGGTGTTAAGCAAGTCCTGACCATCAGTGGAGATTCTAAAAAAGAAACTGCTTCAGCCATGGGCCTCCTTATCTGAGGAAGAAATATCTGCCTTTGTTGCCTCCACCATTAGGAGTTTCAAAGCTGTACTGAAAGCCAAAGGAGGATACGTGGAAAATTCATTAAATATATATTGTTTATTACATATTATACTATTATTTTTATTAAGCAATATTTATGATAAATTTAAAAAAGGTTATACATCGTAATAAGTATGTCTCAATTGTAGTGAATCACCCTGTATATATATATATATATATATATATATATATATACTATACAGGTCTTGCAGGTAGTCCACACAAAGTTCAATATCCTCCAGATCCAAAATGGGAACAAAAGGGTACCTATTTTGAATAAGAAAGTTGTTATTAGACACAATACAAGATTAATATTAAAATGGCCGCCCTCAGCCTCAAGGATGTCCTCCAAACGACGCCTGAACCTCCCACTGGCCGTGGAGACCTCCGCAGGATCCAGCTTGTTCATCTCCGACTTGATGGAGGCCTTCAGGGACGCCACATTGTTGTGGTGTGTGGCGCAAACCTCCTTCTATAACTTCCCCTACAAGTAGTAGTCGCATGGGTTCAGGTCGGGGCTGTTGGGGGGCCAGGTATTAAAGTCCCAAAAGTTGGGCACATTCTTCTTCAGCCAGGACTGCACAAGTTTGGCCTTGTGGGTGGGCGCCGAGTCCTGCTGGAATGTGTACGGGGTCCCGAGGCCACAGAGTCCATCTAGGGGACGACGACAGGTGTACCCCATGCTTCCTGGCAAGGATGGACATGGGCGTCCCCGGATTGGCCTTCATGGACCTCTTGAGACCAGCCACAAATGTGGGCGTGCATATCCAGTCACTCCAGGGCTAGTGCTCCTTCCTCTTGGACATCCCTGACTCTTCCCACTTCTTGGTGATGTCGTAGACCGTCCTCCTGGGGTACTTGAACAACTTGATGATGGCTGCAGGACGGTGCCCTGCGCACAGCAATGCTCCATCTCCATATCAGTGTATTTGTTTGGTTATCAGGCTCAATTCGACAGTACATTCACGAAACCTCCCACATGTGCAATATCTAAGCTCTACTTGCACTCCTTATGGATCTGGACGAAGTTGAACTTTGTGCGGATTTACCTGCAAGACCCTGTATATATATATTATATATATATATATATAATTAGGTTGTATACAAACAGAGGGGATAATGTGCACTCTATGTTCCCTATTGAATGCACTTATTTTTCAACTTTCAAATAAGTCTAAAATAGTTATAACAGCCAATGATATTTTTTCCGTACAAATCTATTGAATGCCATTATTTGCCCTATGTAGTTATTTATACATTCATTAAGTATTCATTTTTATTGTGGATCGATTTGGTACTTTATACGTACCAAATTTGAGGGGGGGGGGGGGGAAGGTCTCAATTATTTCCTTACAATTTACCACAAAAAC
The DNA here is from genome assembly GCA_013387185.1 of Caligus rogercresseyi. NCBI lineage: Eukaryota > Metazoa > Arthropoda > Copepoda > Siphonostomatoida > Caligidae > Caligus > Caligus rogercresseyi. The sequence continues at coordinate 18,319,658 of CP045904.1, forward strand.
AATTAAAGAGGCCCCAAAATATTTTTTCATTTCCTGACCTTGAGATCTACAGAGGGGGCAATGAATTCCCTTGCAAATACATATTTCTCTATTTAGATCATCATTGTTAATAAATACAAGAAGTTATTTCGTTTTTGGATTAAATATTAAAGAATAACACTTCTTTACATATTTAAGGAATTGTTTTCCATTAAAATGTGAGTTCAATCAAATACTATTTATAAATCCAAGGCTCAATTGCTTTGTGGGGGAAATCGCAATCACTTTAGTGTATGTTCATTCAAATCCACTCGACTCCTTAAATGAGGATTGTCATATGAGAAATGATTCAATGAACTCACAATTGGCACTCCTACAACTAAATGGCACACGCAAGCAAAAATGTCAATTATTGTCATGACATATGTAGTTTATATGCAAGTAGTCATATATTATTTTGCAAATCAAACATGTCAAGACATTTAAATTTGCATGAGGAAAGAATAATAAATGTTTTTTCTTGAGGTCATTTGAAACTATTCTGAGATGTTTAAAGCGGCTTTTTGCTTTTATTAAAGAGTTTTTCATGAGAAAAAAGGGGGTTTATGCATGCTTGAAGAATGACTAATAAATGGGACAGGCATATATATATATATATAATTTATAAAAAATTATACAATGAGGATATAAATAATATTGTAAAGTATAAATAGCAATTTCCTTGCGGCAAATGTAAATATTTCATATAAATAAACACAATATTTTCTATAAAAATGTCAAATCAATGTAATCATTATGAAAATTTAGTCATAAATAACTAAATTTCTCAGATAATTTTAGGGCAAATATTAGTAAAAACAAGAAATGCCTATTTTGGGCCAAAAGAGGCCTACTTAACCAAAACTATAGAAATATGTATTTGTTCAATTGCTCCAAAAAAATTCTTGAAAAAATGAGACTTCAAGCAATCCTTGGATTTTTTTATTCGATATCAGTAAAACTGTGACAGCACAAGCAACTTGAAAATTGCCATTTTTGACCCCAAAAACGGCCTTTTTGTAACTTTGAGTGGCTTGGACATTCACAAAAATGGCCTGTGAGGGCCGAAACTTTGTCAATATCATTTTTTTATCACTACACAGCAGAAAATCGCTTGGAGCGAAAAAAACGGAGTGATTGACCTAATAACGGGACAGGCTATATATATATATATATATATATATATATAAATTAGACTTTTATACGCAGGGTTGTGAGATATACAATATGGCCATCAGGGGTAAATATATCAGGGGGTGGGAGTGGTAACAAACTCATAGCTTTGTCTTTTACTTTCTGATTGGTATACAAAAAATGGGTCCCAATCAACAACGACCTATTTAGTAACTGTATGTACAATAGAATAAGAAAAGGAAGATATATTAGGTGGGTCATTAAGAATGAGCCGAACCCAGTAAAAGTCAAAGTTTTCATCAAAATCAGAAAAATGTCATAGCTTATTTTTTACTTTCTGATTGGCATAATAATTAACAGCTGATAATGGGTCCCAAATCATTGACCCTACTAATAACTGTGTGCACAATAGACTGAATAAAAAAGGAAGATAGTTGTCCAGTTCAGGAGCTGATGAAAAAAAAGAGAAAGAAGGAGTTATTTTATCCCCTGAGGAGTCAAAGTATAAAGTCCAATATTTAAGGACCTATAGATAAAGGAAGAATTGACAAATGGAATACACAGTGACGTCATTTTAAGGAAACATAAGATGATGACGATATCCCAATACATTAATAGTTTTTTCCATGCCTCCTCCCAAGACTAATATAGCGTTTCATGACCAGGGGGATTGCCATTTTAACTCCATATAGGTATGGTTTCAAATAGCACTTTCGATACAAAAGATTAGAAATACCTTTTGTAAACGTATTTTTTGTATGGTTTTTATATGTTACACTTTATGAACTATTTCATATATATGTTGCATTTTTTGAGCTATTTCTTATATTTGCATTTGATAACTATTTCTTAAATGTTGAATTTATAATCAATTGTTAATAGATCATCAATTTTTTGTTTCTTTGTATATATTAAATTACACTACATATTTTATAATGAATTGTTAATGGATCATCAATCTTTTGTTTGTTTGTATAATATTAAATTACACTACAAATATAAACTTTATACAGAAAATATGTATGTATAAAACATACTTTTACTGTATTATTTAAATACCAATGAGATGTTTAGTTTAATATATTTAAAAAAAAAAATCATTTCTTATTATTTGTTTTTGTCTATTTGGTTTGATAGAATTGCTAACAGATGGATATAAATAAGCCTTATAGCATGTAAATGAATTGATCTAACCTTTGATCTCATCAATGAGGCTGACCAAAACTGACCTTCCCCCTCCCTGGAGAATCGAACATTGGGCTTGATTAATTTGAGATGCGTTGGAATTCGGAGTAAAGTTTTTGAATGCATTTCTTGAACTACCCTTGCGATAGTGATGTAATGCTTAAAGAATGTTAACACATTTTCCCCCTTCATATTAGCACACAGGGATCTATGTTTGGAAAATATGTTTTGGCTATAAAATTATACACACAAAAAATGTGAGAAAAAACGTTGTCACAACATCTCAATTTATTTATGGGCTACACACCTGGAGAAAATCAAGGTTATCTCTAAATCTACCCTTGTTTCTTTTGAGTAGTAGGAATTCATATATATATATATATATATATATATATTACATACCCTAATTAGACGCATTATTACCATATTTATTAATATAATGGCTATACATTATATAAATAAAATATTATTGAATACAACTGAAAATTTAATTTCATGTTGATAATATGAATATATATATATATATATATGTATTATATATATATTATATAATATTAAAATAATAAAATTTTTGGTTTACTCCAATTGATTTTTTACATTTTTGTATCTTGTATCTATTTTGTATGTTATATATATATATTATATATATATATATATATATATATATATATAGATATATATATATATATATATATATATATAATATATATAAATGTGTATAAGTAAAATAAAATATAATTTTTGGTTTACTCAATTGATTTTTTTATTTTTGTATCTTAAATGATATATTTATGACTGCAAATTTGAGATGTTTAATAATAATCCCAAACTATTTGAAAATATGTATATTACGTAAAATATTAAAGTATAACAAAATTTCAAAAATGAAAAATTATTATTATTACATAATATGAATATTCATATTTTTATTTATTTTGTGGTATATATATATATATTGTTTTTCATTCAATTTTTACGATATTATTTATGGATTATATGTTTTGTTTTTTCTTGGACCGCAGGCAAACTTTATTCGATTCATTGTAACATATTATAACTCACGATAATGGACAACGGGGAATAAATAAAAACATAATATGAATATAAAACACTTAAGAATATTTATATATATTAAAAATTAATTGACATCGCATAAGAACTTGTAAATCGTAAGACCAGTTAATCAATTTCGTTGATTTCTTTTATATAAATTCAGATAATGGAGATAATACCCCAGAGCTTTGTGTCGTTGGCAAACAATCTTATAAGTTAGTTACTTTATTCTCACTCTAGTTTTTTTTGTTATTGAAACAATTTAGCTAATGAACCAATTCAGCATTAGGGAATGTCAAAATAATAAAACTTACTGACTGTTATTGTCAGAAGAGATATTATAACTCTCCATAAAAATTATAACTTTTATGGATTAACAATGCTTTTCCTGAACAAATATATAACTTATTTCGTCGGCTTTCTCTTTTTATGACACATGAAATAAACTTTTTTTTCTCATATCCAAAAGTATCCAATAAGTTTTTCTAAGGGGTAATTTAGTACGATAAAAAGGTCTTTCTGATTATGACAAGCAAGCATTAATGGAAAGAATGAGTGGAAAATGATGTAGCAATTAAGACTATCTTTCTGAAATATAGTGCTGTTATAAGTACACATATCATATGTTTCTGCAGTCTTTCAGATATAATGAGGCCTGGATTGTGTTTTAGCGTTTCAATTCGTATTAATACTCGTTTCGTCTACTTGTCTTCGTGGATATGTCTTTTTTTTAAAGAAAAAAATATATGTTTATATTTTTTTTTGCCTATTTGGTTCGATAGAATTGTATCCGACAGGATATAAATAAGCATTATAACATTAAAGTTAGTCTATCGAAAGCTAGGATCTTATCAATGAGGTAGACCAAAAATGACCATCCCCTATCGGGATTCGAACCTGCACCCCAACATTGACATGGCTCATACGTGACATAAAACGATTTTTTGCCTTATTTGGTCCGATAGAATTGCATCTTTTTTTTTTTTTTTTTTTTTTGTACACGTAAAACAATTTATTATTTAAAAAAAACACTCAAACAAAAATCATCAACAATAAATATATCAAAAAATAAAAACCCAAAACAGATTCACTGACCTGAGGTTACGTTTGTTGGTAAGGAATATGGATAATCCCTCCAAAATTGTCCTTGACAAATAAAAATAATTGCATCTTTGTTATTGGACATAACAGGACGTTTTCTCATCAGCAAAGTTTTTATTATTATGACGTACATTAATATATTTCAGGAAACGACGGGTACACGGCTGTTTTTGAACATCCCGGCCTGGCTGGTGTCTAAAATCACCGGGCAGGGACTTTATTTTCGATCGTTCGTCATTCTGAAAGTGACGACGTTTTTATTTAGAAATAATTTTTAATATTTAAAAAAAAATATTCTAAAAATATTTCTAAAAAACCGTCATCACTTCCTATTAGGAAATAATTTATAAATTTAAAGAAAATAATAGAAAAATTATTTTCTAAAAATAAACATCGTCACTTTCAAAATGACAAAGGAACGAATATATATTAAGTCCCGGGCCAGTTTTGGCCCAGCCAGGGGTCCCGGAAAAAAAAAGTGTTCCGGTCGTTTTCTGATATTTATATATATATTTAAATAGATGTATATACATAAATATATTTATTCATACATTATATTAATATATAAATGTAAAATATAAAATGATGAGACTGTATAACTCTTCGTACATCACAAATGTCAACATAAAAAATACTATTCGAGGTTAAGGGAGCACATAAATCTCAGTGAAGCCATGCTCAACTCTCTCGAATGTTGAGGGCATAGATTTATACCCCGAGGGTCATCAACTTAATTGATTAAAAGTATCCTTGGTTCAATATATAATATTTATTCATATCCAAACGTATGCATGGAAACCCATTCTTTAATATATATATATATATTTAGGGTTGTTCTTATTTTTCAAATGTTTGAAATGTTAGCAACATTGTGGATTTTCTGTTTCTTGGTGATAAAAGAAGACGACATACAAAGTTTGACTAAACCAATAAGTAAATACTCTTAACATTAAGATAGACAAGGATAAAATGTAATGAATTATATTATGATTTAGTACTACAATTATTTCACTAAAACAACTTTGTATAACGATATTTTTTCCATATGGCCTTTACCTCGTAGCTCCCTAGCCGACATTGTTTACCCCTTTCTCATATTTGCATTGCCCTGTCT
>CP045904.1:18325362-18358722 GCA_013387185.1 Caligus rogercresseyi
ACTTTAGGTGATCATTGAGGTTGCATTTTATATTATTGTGATTTGTTACGAAGAAAAAAAGTAAGTTTGCCTTTTATTTTCATAATTAATTATAATGCCAATAATAATTTTATTTTTTAGAGAGTTACTGTGATTTGGAAAATTGCATTTCAATATTGTTATCAAATTATTTAAGGACATGCAAATAAAAAGGCAAACTGTTTTTTTCTTCGTAACAATTCACAATAATATAAAATGCAACCTCAGTGATTACCAAAAGTAAATAAAATATGAGTAATACTTTGTCCTACTAAATTTATCTTTTCTTTACTTTCATGCCAAATATCGAAATTATAAAAAATGTTGGAAATGCATTGACATATACCAAAAAATATATGCATATTGATTATAGTCAATAGACTCGAAACAAAAAATATATCACCGCTTAAATAGAACACTAAAATATGGTCAACTTTTTAAATATATAGCCGATTTTTCGATTAGTACCTAAGATATATAAATATAATAACGGATTGAAATGCACAGAATCAGTAGAAAAATAAATACTACTAACATTTGTGGTTATTCTTACTTTCCACGAAGATAACGTGGCCTGGACCATTAGAAATGATGAAAATTGTAAATTTCAAAATATCCTTATACGGGACACAAAAGTAAAATTAATAATGTTAAAAGTATTTTTTCATGTTTTCTGGACATAGGCAAAAAAAATAACAGTTTCCACTCAAGGACAAAAACTTTGTACACAGTGTTATTATTGAACAAATTTTATCTCGGCTCTCAAGGTTTTCAAAATAGTTGTAAAGTATTCTGTTGTGGAGTTGAAATTCCACTTTCCATTGGCAGAGTATATTCAAACGTGTTAATTGCGATATAGATAAAATATAAATTTTGCCAAAAGCAATTAATTGTTAATATAAAGAAGGACTGCATTGTGCCATAAAATTGAAGTGCCAGGTAATTGCAACGAATATCTTCGACCAGAAGGATTCTTATATGTAGTTTTAATTGTTCGATAATAAAAGAAATGTGAATTTGTTCATTAAGATTAGAATTCTGAAATGGATTTCAAGACATGAATGGATTCTTCAATTTTGATTTTGATTTTATAGTAAACATATTCTTTTTAAGTAGGCCAAAAATGTTTATAACTTGGGAAGCGTATTCAATCTTTGAATTTGAAACAAATGTGATAAATTGACGCGCGAGAAATAGTTAAATTATCAACTGATATTATACAGGAAGATCATTCATTAATGTCAAGCTATAGATATGTAAGGCATACTATTACTGATTTGAATTTTGTAGAAAAGACATATTCTGCGCTCAACTTCAAAATTAATATTTGCGGCATTCATTTGTTATCAAATTTGAAATGAAATCCGGAGGAGAATTGACACGATCGTTGTTTGAAAAGCTCCGGGACAGTAAAGTCCTTTTTTAATTTTCCCTCGACAACTGAAAGCCATGATGAGAGTGGCTTCTAGTTTGACTAACTTATCAACTACAATTGAATCATAAAATGATCACCGTACTTGCATTCACTCGAAACACAACGAAAGATGAGTAGATCTTTTTAGATTGATGTTTAATCAGTCTTAGGGAGGTGAGAAAATAACAAATGGGGAATCGCATCTGCCTTGAAGCGTCTTTTGACAAGGTATTTTTTTGGCTCTTTTCCGTTAGAATTCGATCTTGTACTTTGAGTAATCAAATCAAGTCTTGAAAGTGTAGGCTAAAATTCGTTGACTGTTAGTGGTGCCTATTCATTCCTTTCTTGGTATGTCATGGATCCATCATTCCTCATTCCATCATCCGAAGGAAAGACTTTTGTGGAAGGATACTAGCTCAAGGGATCCTTCTTCTTTCTGGAGTCTGAAGTCATGACAATTTGGACAAGAGCAGACCAGTCTCTAAATCATAAGATCCACGGGATATGTAAAACTAGCAATCTATATTTAGGTATGTTACACGAAATTTAAAAAAAGATATGTTTACCTTATTTGGATTAAATGTTGAGAAATGGTCGATGGAACCGCTTCGAGGATACTCACGGATATTTGTTTGACGGATTGGACGTGATCGTCTTTTTTCGTCTCGAAAAAAAATCCTCCTTTTCTCTATAAGCGAAGCATATTTATAACTCAACGATTCTATTCTGCTGGTGTAGACTTAATAAACAATACCTTCACTCAATTAAATCACTAACCCCTCTTTTAAATTCTTGTCACGCAACAGAATAAAAAGCAAAAGTAATTGTGTGATGACGTCATTCTGTTTTTTTTTCATATAAATTTGAAAAGGCTAGTTCCTATGAAAAACGAGTGCTGAAGAGTTCAAATAATTGCAAAGGGTAGTAAAAAGATTAAATTTACTGTTCAGGTATGAAAATTGAGGTGAACACTGATAAACAACCGAATTGTTGCAAAGAAATAATGTGAGGACGTCATTTTTGATGTTTATATATAATTTATATAAAGGCTAGTTCACTTTGAAAACAGGTGCTTAAGAGTTGAAATTAATTGCAAAGAGTAGTAAAAGATTAAATTCATGTATGAAATTTGAGGTGGACACTTATAAGCAATCGAGTAATAGCAAAGACATTTTGTGATGAAGTAATTTTTGATTTTTGCATAATATTTCAAAAGGCTAGTTAACGATGAAAAGCGGGGGCTAAAGAGTTAAATTAATTGCAAAGGATAGTATTAGATAAAAGATAAATTTTTTGTGTAGGTATAAAAATTCGCGTAGACAATATTAAAAACAGAATAATTTTATTTTTGAAGAAATAAAACCATGAATCGTCGAGAAATCAAACCGGAAATTCATTTTTTTACTTCGGGAGAACAGAAAAACACGAGGTGACAGCACCTTCGTTTTAACATACCTACATATTGCTCAGCAAATAATAAAAAACTTTTACATTACCTCTAATAATTATTATTCGCGACCCAGTTAATGTCCTTTGAATTTGTAAACAGAACTAACTGACGTACTTATTTAGATTTTCTTTTCTTTTTCACTCTCTGCTATTCGATGGGCCAAATCTGCCAAAAAGAAGAAGAGAAACAATCTGCTGCTTAGCTTAAAATCATCCTGATTTATTGAAGAGCTCTTGGGCTAACGAAAACCTCACTTCAACATTTATATACTATATCAAGGAATACTGAATTAAGTTCAGTATTCTTTGACTATATATATTAAGTTACATAGTGAAAGGTATGAGTGAGTGACTTACATATTCCGTGGCAATAATGAGGCTTTATAAACATAATCGCAGGGCTGTAGGAATCTGTTAAATACACTTTGGGCAATAAACGACCTTTTAACGCATATAATACATACTCACATATTTGGCCGCCTACGGCGCCCATATGTTCGCCCTTCAGGTATGGGGGTTGTGGAGCTAGTTTGTGAGTGAAACAGGACTTAAAAATATATAAGAGAGGACGCAAAGTTCAGTGTTTGAAGCTTATCAAGCTCAATTCTCTACTCCTTGATCATAATTAAGTATGTAGAAGTAAACCTAAAAAGGCTATATCCAATGACATTTTTTCTTCATTTCTGGTCCATCACTATGCATAGTTATTAGGTCCGATGACCCAAGCATTTCCATAGGTACCTTCAAAGTTCAAATCTGACGATAAATGTGGGAGGAGATAGGGTGTGGGCATACAGACGGACAGAGATTGGTGAAATATTATATAGATTTGGCCCTTTTCTGCATATTATCGGATATTTCAATTTGAATATAATTTTCAATATACATATTATATATTATATATTATATAAATATATAATATATATATATATATATATATATATATAGATATATAGATAAGATATATAATCAGGAAACGACGGGTACCAGCCGGTGAGGGTTCTGGCTATTTTTTTTATCCGCAGAAAGGCCTTTATTAGTCACATAAAAAACATATAGAATTAAAGCAACTAAAAGAGTGATAGAAAATTTTAAGTTTTACAACAACGTTGAACATTATAGTTTAGAGTATATTTCTACTAAAAAGGCCAAAATATCAAAACAAATACAACAAATTTAAACAACATATACAATATCTAAAAAAATTAATAAAATTACGGAAAAAATATTATCAAAAAGGTCAAATTATTTTTTCAATTTTTCCCTTGCGGTTTCATTGTCCTTGGAGTAGATTTTTGTGAAATCAAGCACCTTTTTCAAAGTATGGAGAGGTCGTGCAGATTGAGAAGGGTAGAACTTAGTAACTTCAAAAGCATATTCATGAACTGTCCTGGGTTTGGGGATTTGTAAGCGAAGAGCACAATACCTCGCAGTAGCGAAATAAAACTTGCCCTCAGATGGTCAACATTTATAAACGTGTAGCTTGTCAAATGTTTGGAAATATAGGCCTTACAGTTGGAAATTGAAGCTTTATAGCTTTGCCTTCGATTAGATGGGCTTAGTGTATGGTTGCACACCAAAAGGTAAAAAGCCATTGAGGAAGCTGGGCCTAAATTTTTTGATAAAATCCTGGTTCAATATAATAAAATATTTGATAAAGCTAAAACTGGACAGTCCACTGAAAGCGTGAACAATGTCATTATAAATTTCCCGCAGTCTTGCAGGGCGGAAAAATTCCGGCTGTTTTTTGAACGTCCCGGGCGATCATTTCAAGGGGATTGGACACTTCATAGAATCTCTCAATGACGACAACTTGGCAATCGACAAAGCCAAGAAACTGTTCAGGCCCAAAACTACCGGGTCAGCTGGCATTCATCAAGGGTAACTTTACTCAACTGGTACGCACCATTTCAAGCCTGCAAAAGCGCCTTCCACTGATGGAGAGCATTGAAATCCTTGAGATGGTGCAGATGCAACTGACCGTTAGCCCTTCGCCAGCATGTTGAACATTGTCCTTGAGAAGAATCCGGACTTTGAAAAAATTAAATTATACTCCAGAATCGGAAAAGAGAGCATTGGAGCTCAAAGATGATCCCCAATTGCCGTTGCTCTTCTCGTGCGCTCCAATTGGACTTTTGCACTGTGGAGTGCAAAAGGGTCTTCTCCAAACTCAAGTCTCTTTTGTCTGACCAGCAAACCAGTGACAGAGAGGCATGTAAAAGATATGCTCATTCTCATTAAAGCGTTAAAATAAAGTAGCGCAAGCATAACTTAAAATTATTTCTCCCCCCCCCCAAAAAAAAACTTGGCAATTTTTTTAGTTCTTCTTAGTCTTAGGCTAGAGCTCTTTGAAAATAATAACAAGTCCTTTTTATTTATATTTGGAGACGTTTTTATTGTAGTGATTTGATATTTTCAAATCATCAAACTAAGTCCCTTTGAACCGGTTTTTAAATAGGATTGCGACGTAATTTATTGGATAACGACATCTAACGTTAAAGGAAATTCCAATGTTTTGGCCAATTTTTATGTTAACTTATTCTTTGCATGCGCCACTTTACTTTAACGCTTTAATTCGCAGTGGAAATGATTACATGACATAATTTTTATTTATTTAGAATATAAATTATTTTTTTTAAACATATGTTAAAGGCTTTTTTGCATATTTAGTCATTTTTCCCGCATATTTGGGCATAGGGGCAGTGTTTTTGTTCCAAATTCAACAGCAGATATAATCAGAGTTTCAAAGTTGGTGAATCATTTCGTTCAGATATTTTTTGTGAGTGCTTGTGAAAATGTTACTTGTTGTTGTCCTGTAATGTATGTCGGGCCCCTACCCAGTGTCCAAGACATCCAATAAAAATCCGTCTTCGAAAAAGCTACCAAGTATCGCTTCATATCTTCCCTAAGGATGAGAAAACTGAAGATGGCTTCGCTCAATCAAAAGAAAGGATTTTGTTCCTTCAAAGCATTCTCGAGTGTGCAGCCGTATTTTCAGTATTTTATTTATTTATTACCATAGGTAGTTAAAACGAAGGTGCTGCCACTGGTGGTTTTCTCCCGAAGTAAAAAATGAACTTCGGTTGCCTGTTGAAGATTTTTCTACGATCTGGTTTTTTTCTTCAAAAAATAAAATATTCTGTCTCTTATATGTTTACGCAAATTTATTTTGAACAAACAAAACAATCTTTACTACCTTTTTGCAATTAATTTCAACTCTTTAGCACCGCTTTTTATAAAATTACGTAATGTCTTTTTTTAGAATTTTTTTGAGACGAAAAAAGACGATTAGTCCTATCCGTCAAACAAATATCCGTGATGTAGATCGCGGTGACAACAATTCAATAATTAATTATCTCCACGAAAGAATGAAATTTTGTCCTTGAAAGATAAATATGTATCTATAATAATGATGAGGTATATTCTAGTCAGAGGGTTGAGTTTGTTGGAGGTAAAGGTATGGATGCCAAAGTAATGGGGATTTTACGAAACTTACTTTGTTCATGATAAAGAGGTTCTAGTCGATATAATGACATGGTCGCAATGATACCCATTTCTAAGATAAGTTCTTCTTTCATAAGAAACTATTTCATGGATGTTCTTAAGCTCGTTTCTGACGTGGTTTCATTCTGTTGCTGTTATTATGGACGCTCACTCAGCCATATAATTTTTTTAGAATGAGCTAGGAGATGGAAAGTCTGTTCCTTACATTTCAAATCCCTTTGTGAAAACGAACCAAAAGTATTTTTACTGTTTGATCCAGTCCATATTTTTAAAAACTCTCATAATAATTTGTTAATAAGCGCAATTTGTGTGTCCTCATTTGATAAAAAGACAACTTTCATAAAGAAGATTTTTCTCACATCGAAAATTGTATGTATGGGGTTGGTTGGGCTTAAAAATTGCCAAAAACTAAACCACAAGGCATTGCTCCCCAACTATTGAAAAATCAAATGTCGATTTAAGTGTTAGGCTATTCATGATTCCACAATTAATGCACTCGAATATTATGCAGATAAAAATCAAGACTACAAAGATTTCCTAGTAAAGCAAAAGTCATGAAAATATTTAAATGGTTTTGGAATTGCATTATGTTTGTTCAACTACAACTCATTCGTCAAAAAGACCCATCCTCAAGCATATTACTCATGCTGATAGGGATCAGGTAGATTTTTAAATTCTTTCGCTATTTGGATAAAAAATGGGGAAAATATTCAAAAGAAAATGGATTAAAGGGCTGACTTTAGAAACATTTCATGCCGCTCATCAAACATCACGGGCTTGGCAAATTTAGTCAATTATCTTTTGGATGAAAAGGGGGCTTCATTTGGTATTCTTAGAAAATTTAATTCAGACCCGATCGAACGTAGGTTGGGATGTACAGGCAGTTGGGAGGGGGGAATTATATAAGTTGTCATCAATTTATGGAGGCAGAGAAAAAAAATCACATTTCTCTACTCCTCAAAACGGAAGGTAGAAATTCAATAAAACATATTAAAGAAAGTGTCCCTCCCATGGACCTAAAAGATTTTGTTTTGAATATAGATATAGACAAAATTATAGCCCTGATCCCTTCTGATAGCTTTGTAGATTTAGATATTTCAGAGGAAAATAAAAATTTAGTCTATTACATTAGCGGTTATGCTACCTATATTGTTCTTAGTGAACTGGGAAAGGATTGCTGTCAAACCTTTCTTTCAACACTGGGTGAAGTCGATTTTGATATCAGAGAAAAAAGTACACACCAAGAATTTTTCAACAAAGTAAATAGAGGTGTCTTAAAAAGCCAAGCGATCTTATGTTTCTTTTTTGCACTCATATTTATAAATTAATCTATCATGTTTATAAAGCGAAGAAATATTTAATTCTTAATGTCCATGAGTCATCCAAGAGCCATTTTGACTAAGGCAGATAGGGAATTATTATTTTCTTCGCCATATTTACTATGGATAAGCGATAGTAAATGCCCTAACCAACATGCCATTGGAACCCATTTTGTAAGAATATGTACCATTTTTATAATTATTTACAAAAAATTTGCGGCCGATTTTAACAGTAAAATCCATTGCAAAAAAGAAGAATGAAGAAGTTGTCAAGTTGTGAATCAAAAATTAAAAAAATATGCTCCAAATAAAAGTTGTATTGTAAAAAAATGTTTCTTTATTTAAACAAGTACAATATATATATTAAGATAAAAGTATTTTTATGGTAACAAACACCATTTTATATAGGGATGATTGGACCAAAGTGATGACTAGAGCTACTGCCATTCCTACAAAGAAGACTGGCAAAAGAACACCAAAGAGTCCTCAGCAGTCCGGGACGGAAAGCAGTAAGCGCACCAAGGATTTAAGCTCTGGCGAAAAAAAAATGACCTAATAAGACTAATATTTATCTCCACATGATGCTCTCTAGCTTTTTCTTCTTGTCCTTTTCGTTCACTTTTATACTCTGTTCTTGTCTACTTGTTGCCCTTCCTACTGCCATGGAGCTAACCTTACATGTGGAGAATTGGTCTCTGATATGATAACTCTTGATTAACTCGATGGCTTCCAGTACTGAAACCAATATGCTGACAAAAAATTACATCAACTATACCTCGTTGAAGTGCACCCAAATTATATGGCAAGAGGTTGACATGCTCAGCAAGCTAGGTCAGAGACTTCTAGGCAATGAAAGTTGTCTTGTTCTTGCAACTGAGCCTCCCCTAGGTCGAGGCGGAGTGGACGTAGTAAAATTGCAGGTATGTCAACTTTTGTCAGTGACAAAGCCAAGCCGAGAGCAGTAATCTTTACGTCTCCTGAATATCATAATACCCAAATTCCGAAATTCTGCTCAAAAGACCTCACAGTGTGCTCAATCAAAACAATCAATCAATAAAAACCTAATTATAGCTAGTTACTACTCCGATATTACTACAGAAGATCAGAGCACTATGATTAGACCTCTAATTGAATATTGCAATCTACTCACAGGCCTCTTCTAATCGGTGGGGACTTTAATGCAAGAAGCATTTTATGGAGAGATAAAACCACAAACCGTCGTTGTGAGAAGCTCGAAGAATTCTTAGCGAACTTCAATCTTAACCTGCAAAATGTGGGCTGTGTTCCCACGTTCGTGGGAGGAATGGGAGAGTCGATTATCGATCTCACTATTATAACTCTGGAGTCATACTTTGTGTCGTCCTGGACAACAGACCCCTACTATTCAGGCTCTGATCATAGAATCTGTTCTTTCTATATAAACGCAGCAAGATATTTTACACATAGAATTAAATAAGAAACGCTAATTGGACCTCTTTCAAAAGTGCATTAAAATCAACACCACAGATTCGTTTAAATTGCCGGGAGGATATAGATAAAGAGCCAATAAGATAACTACGGAACTACTCGATGCATTACAGAGTTGCTGTAGCGTAAAATCTGGCTTACTAAGAAAGGCAAATCCCTGGTGGAATGACGATCTACGAGAGCAGAGACGCAGAGTAAAATATCTGGAGCGTAAAGGGAGATCCGCTGAATTTAAGGTGGCTAAACAACGGTATAAAACAATGATCATTAAAGCTAAACGCGAGGCCTTTAGAGAATGGGTGTCAACCTTGGGAGGCCCAAAAGATCTATCTAGACTGATGAAGACCAGAGCAAATCACTCACACGTTCGTGTGGGTGTGATGGATGACAAACACAACGAAAAGGACAGTTTGAATCTTCTCCTCTGTGAGCATTTCCCTGAATCTATTGACCCTGTCTCTGCCACCCTCGAAATAAATTAAAGGCTTCAAAACCATGACCTCGATGCGCACTACTTCGATGTGGATCTCGTCAAAAGCTCTATCGAATGTTTGAAACCGAATAAAAAGCCGGGTCCTGACCGAGTCCCTGTCCAGGCATATAAGAATGCGCCAGACTGTCTTCTTGAGCGTTTAGCCATATATAACGCCATTCTGGTCACTGGATACACTCCAAAACCGTGGAGGGAATCCAAAGTGGTCTTTATTCCTAAGCAAGGAAAGAATGACTATAGCGATCCTAGGGCCTTCCGGCCGATCACGCTCACAAATGTAGCCCTAAAAATCCTTGAACGTATGGTTCAGTGGAAAATCCTTGAAAAGTGTGATTTGGGTCTGCAAAATCAATATGCGTTCTGTAAGGGAAAATCGACGGATACTGCTATAAGCTGCCTTGTAGACTGCTGTGAGAGTAGCTATCACACAAAAGAAGAGGCTATTGTCGTATTTCTGGACATTCAGGGTGCTTTTGACCGTGTCAGATTTGATCATATGATTAGCGCCATGAATAAGTATAAAATAGACAATGTGATCACAATGTGGTATGAAAACCTTTTGAGAAGCAGAACCGTGACTGCCAGCCTTGGTGGTGAGCAGGTTTCTGTAATACCCACCAGAGGATGTCCACAAGGAGGTATCCTCTCCCCTTTGGTGTGGAACCTTGCTTTTCAGGAAGCTGTGGATCTTATCAAGAAACCAATTTTCAAAGTCGCATATGCTGATGACCTGGCCCTTTGTGTTAGAGGTAGCGATCGATCTACCTTAGCCAGTCTTATGCAAGATGCTCTTAATGGGCTTTTGGAATGGTCTAAAAAGAGAAGTATCACCTTCAGTACAGCTAAAACCAAGCTGATGATCTTTACCAAGAGAAAAAAGGGACCAAATGTCCACCTCTATCTTGGAAAGTCCGAAATAGAAAAAGTAAGAACCTTCAAATATCTCGGCTTAATAATTGATGAAAAACTCAACTGGAACAACCACATAAAACATGTCATCTCTAAAGCAAAAAGGACACTTTTTGCTCTTAAAACCTTCGTTGGGACTGATTGGGGTCTAAGTCCGTTGAAATCCAAATGGATATATGAGGTTTATGTGAGGTCGGTTGTAAGTTATGGATCCGTTGTTTTTGCATCTAGACTCCAGAAGAATCAGTCAATGATTAACGATTTCCGTAAACTTCAAAGGCTTGGTCTTATGTCCATTACAGGTGCCATGCGGTCCACCCCAACGGCTACTATGGAGGTCTTATGTGGTCTAGTACCACTTCATCTGTTCATAATGGAGCATGCATGTCTGACTAGACTGAGGATAAGGAAGGACAAATTACTGGCATGGTCGGATTTGTCATCTAAAGGACATGTCCGATCTTTGGATAACTTTCTTCAAGCAAATGGTATTCCAAAACCTTGCGATGGCTCGTTGGTGTGGACCAATCAACGTGGATATACATTGGCAAATAAATGGTCTATCGAGGACTTCGACCTGGTTGGATATACCGACGGCTCAAAAATAAATGGGCAGACCGGAGCTGGGTGGCTGATTGCAGATGGTGATGCTGTGATTAACCATGGTTCCCTCAGACTCGATAACACAAATAGTGTGTTTCAGGCTGAAGTTACGGCTATTTCGGACCTTGTTGGAAGTCTACCTCTGGAAAAGACTGAAAACAAGAGTCTTCTCATTCTAACAGATTGTCTCTCTGCAGTTGAGAGCTTAAATACTAGACCTGGAAGAATTCTTAACGCGGACATTTCAAAGTGTAAACTGGCCCTGGAGTCATCCCATAATAAAATTACCGTGGGATGGGTGAAAGGGCATAATAATATCACGGGTAATGAATACGCCGATGCCCTGGCAAAGGAAGGAGCCCAAACGGGCAAGTATGTAACTATACCAACATCAATTGGTCAAGCAAGGAGTGCCCTGAGGCGAGTGTCCATGTCCAGGTGGAAGACATACTGGACTCATATGACTACGTGCCAGCAATCAAAATACTTCATTGCGGAGCCCTATCTTGGAAAAAAATCTACCACTTCTCAAGGCTGAATGTTTCCCGGATAGTGGCGATGATTAGCGGGCACGTAAGCCTCTATAGACATCTCCACAAAATAGGCAAAACCCAATCTTCGGCATGCCGGCTCTGTGCAGAGGGAGATGAAACTCCCATTCACCTAATATACGAATGCCCACGGATAAGGAGACAAATGGAGGAAATCATCCTGGAAAGTGAAAGAAGAAGAAGCCTCTTGAGGAGTTCATTTTTAAAATATATATGTTTCTGTCGAAATTTAATATTTTTACAAATAAATAGTTAGCTCCTAGACAGTTTACCACCGGCTGATACCGGATTAAGTTCCGGTGAAGTGGGGCTGATCTAGGAGCTAAACAAACAAACAAACATTATATACATAAACGTTTCCCTACCTACGTATGAAAAAAAAGGAGGAAGAAGAGAGAGAGTCTTCCATGTATTAGTTCCTTGTAAACTCAATAAGACCCCCACAGATAATACACTCGAGATCGACCCAAAGAATACCTTAATAAAACGCACATATATAGGGATAATAAGTGCCATATTATTGAAGGTAGATGCTTCACTGATGATGAAATGATCAAAAATAATAACTATTTCCCGCGTAATGTTCATATTACAGGCACGCTCACCTCTTAGCAGCATAGACAAGCATCTCTAAGGGAATGAAACAACTTTCAGGGGAAGAAAGAGTTAAATGCAAAATGGCTGCTCTTTCCCAGGAAATGTTCATACCAAAGAACAGACATGTTCTCTCCTGACGTCACAAGGCAAGTTGCTAAAATGGAATGTAACAAGTATGAGCTTGTAATTCTAACATGAATTTTAATTTACTATTATACTAAAATGATTGACAGTTAATATACGTTGCTTCGGCACTCTACATTATCTAAGATCGGCACCATGGCTGAGTTATTTTCTTGCTCGAATCACAGTTCTAATCCACGGTATCTCTGACGTATATGTTAAAATACTAATTTGGGATATTATTTCTTACTAAAAGCAATATGTTCGCCCATGTGTCCTGGACATAACATTACGTAAACTTCTTTCTCGAACTTTTTTAAAAATTATGTTCATAAAAATTCCAAAGAAATTGTGTGAAATCAAAACATAAATAGACATTTTCAATTATTACAAGCCTTTTATCGTATGGTGGGATATATATCCATGACAAAACCTTTTATTGATTGGGGTAATGTTCAGAACAAAATAAATAGTTTCCCTTGTGTTTATATCTTTAACCTCCTACAGTATTTGGAATAGAAAATAACCAATATGAATAAATAATTCGTATCTGATCAATAAGGTTTTTTAGCCAATGGCATAACATTTTACTGGTGTCGAGAAGAAATGGACCAGGAAAATACAGCCAAAGAAGAAATGACCCAATAAAAATAAGGAAAATTACGACCCATGGAAAAAATGGCCAAAATGCATGGGTAAGTTTGTATTTGAGTGGAATACGACTAGGTATTATACAAATACTATTCTCAAATAAATTTAGTATATGATGGTAAAAAAATAATTCATTTTAGCAATTATAAAAATATGCTTTCCTTGTACTTTTTAGACTTGGACCATTTTTTCATACTTCATCATTTTTCTTTTTCTATTTAGGGTTATTTCTTGCTATTTAATTTTTCTTGGGCCATTTCTTCTTAGGCATATTTTCCTCGGCCTTTCTTCTAAAACCATTTACAATGTCTATCGTATATAGTATAAAGAAAGGTTTAAACATAAGAGATATATTTAGATTGAAACTCTGCCTTCATGAAGGATGGCAGAGGGCTTCATTATGATGGTTTAAGGAGGGCACTAGGATAGGAAAAAACTGATACTTTTAAAACATGCAATAAGGGATAAAGAGAACAATAAAAAATGCAATGTTGAATTTCTACATCATGGAGCTCGGGTTAATCGAACTATCAAAAGAGGAGTGACGTCATGTGATGTTATTTTGTGTATGGAAGATGCAATGACATGAAAACCAAATGAAAAATAAGATTTCTTTCTCACTTTATTATATCAACTTCAGAGTTGGAACTATTGTAATGGGTTTTTGGCAGAGCTGCGACTACCGAATGGCAATCGGTATTTAGAACTGGAAGCGTTACTTGGTGTGAAGAAGTTGAACTTTGCAAAATAAATAAACAACTCCGAAGCTGAAAGAGCATTTAATATTGGACAACCTATAACAAAAGACAGTTAAGGAAATAATTTGTTGTCTATTGCCTTCCATTTCTTCAAAATTCGAGTGCATATATGATTTATATACAAATAACATGTATTACATTTCAAATAATCCCTTAAAAAAATTATAACAAATGTGTACTTAATCGTCTTTATTCTGAATTTCCGATACTAAATGCATATGAAGAAGTCACAAAGCAGATATATAAATATATTCCCTTTCTTTCTCGTCTACCGCACCGATCGATATTCGGTGTTCGGTAGATATATAATAAACTCTCCCGAATACCGAATCGGTGGTATCGAATCCCAGCTCTGGTTATTGGGTAGATCAGTCGTACCGATGGCCTATTTATTTTTTACAAATACCAATGATTTGAACTATAAAAACTATTACATGATTTTGTCCATTGTTCATTGTAGATTTGTATCCAAATTTTGATTTTCTCGAAATTGAATTGTACATATGTTTTTTCCGATATTGCCTACAATCGGTAGACTTTTTTTAAATGCAAATCTACCGATGTTGATTGAACACTGCTTGCTATCGACTACTGCTTCCAAAGATACATTTTTTCTACCGAATCCCAACTTTTGTATCATTATTTTCGTATCAAATTAGGAAAATAATAAGATCATTTATAATAAACTATATTTATTGACACGATTTTAAACGAAAGGCTTAACATTTATTTGACGGCTCATTCTTCGGTGTCCTGGTATAGGATGGAACACCAGAAAATGAGGAGGAATGTGATGAAGATCAGGGGGAACAATATTAGCCATAGGGTCTCCAGTGTCTTGGCAGACTTCTTTCGACCTTGTCGAATCATCCATAGGACCATGGAGAACTCGATTAAAATGGAGAATATGAAGAGTATACACATCACCATCCAAATGTCCAGATAGCTGACATACGAGACCTATAATCATAAAAACACATTCTATAGACGCCACTTAACAGAAAAATTAGAGTTTGTATCATTTTTTTTTGTCAAACTTTAAAAATAAAAAAGGAGATTTTAAATTACAAATACTTTTCATTACTCCTTTTTAATCTTGCCTTTATTTTCTCTTATTATGGTCAGTTTTTCGAAGGCCTACTCATGGTCCGCTTAATCCGGGGATCAGCAATCCAAAATCTTGAAAGAGCCATAATGGACCAATAAAAAAGAGCTTAGAGCCCCAAAACAATTTAATTCTTTACATAACATTCATACGGTACACATTATGGCCCTATATATTTCCCTCTCCCATCTTTTTTTCACTTTCTAATACTTTTGAAAATCTCCATGGAAGCACTAGGGTAGCTCTAAAGGTTCACATGCGGCTCTAGAGCCACGGGCTGTCGACCCCTGACCCTAATCGAACTTAAGAACCCACAATTCGCAAAATAATTGAAAAATGTGCTGGGGTGTATCATCGATGTAGCCGAGAGTGTAGCCAAAGATCGTAAATAATTGATTTGCCACGACTCTCTACAACTTCTCTTGTTATAGTGCCATGATAACATCCTCTTTGGTACGTCAAATGGATATACATGATATACTCGGCATATGATTCCAAGTAGACGATGCCACTTATCAAATAGCACACGTAACAATGAAGTTATTTGGGCATCATTTTGGTGAGATAGTAACTTCATGTTTTGGACCTCTGAATTGGCCACCAAGATCATGTTATCTCATATATTGGACTTATTTGGGAATACATAAAAAGCAAAAGTCCATGTGGATAAACAATTGACGCATTAGAATGAAAGCTTGGTTATTCGTGAGATTCTGGTTGTAATGCTCGAACATTGTACGAAAATATGGGCCGTTCCATGGCCAGTTGGGACCAACATTTAGAAGGGAATGTTTAACAAAGAAATAAGTAATAAGAATTATTTTTATCGGTTCCTCATAAAGTTTTGATTATAATGATATATATTTTCTTTGTTTTATATCTACTCGTTTTGAATTTCCCTTTTCGTATTAGTCTTCACTCTGATCTCGCTTCCCACATACCTGAGGCGTACTCTCCCGTACGCTGTTGAACATTCCCAGCGTGTTAGTAGAGTGAGCATTAGCATTTTCACTCTCCCCGGAATGGCCTCCGCATCCAGGAGCATGGACATCCATCCCAGAACCACACAAAGGATACTAGGCAAAAACGTTTCAATCAAATGATACTGAAGGCGACGATGAAGGATAATGCGAATCGTAAGGCCGGAGTAGGTTTTCTTCCCATATCTATTGTCGTAACTTTGGAAATCGATGAAGGAATCAAAACTCTCCAGGGAGATGTTGGGATTGATAAGGGAGCGTGCAGAGTCCCAGGAGAGCTTTATCTGGTCCGTGGGAGAGTCCCAGCTCACGAGACGGATGTGGCAGCGCTGAATATCATTGGGATACTTTCGAAAGTTCATCTGACAAAAGGCATCAAAGTTAAGGCGACTCATGAGTCTAAAGCAGAGATGAAGAAAGAGTGTTTCAATTGTATATATATATATATACCTATATCAGGAAACGACCAAGACACTTTTTTCACCGGGACTTATTTTTCAAGCCGGGCCGGGCCAAAACCGGGCTGGGACTTCAGTATATTTTCGTTCCTTCGTCATTCTGAAAGTGACGACGTTTTTTTAGAAAAGAAATTCCCCCCCAAAAAAGTGACGACGTTTTTTTTAGAAAATAATTCTAAAAAGTGAATACATTTCTTTTTATAAAACATTTTACATATTTTTAATGTTTTAAAATTTAAATTCGGGACGTTCAAAAAACAGCCGGGACCGGGCCGGGTACCCGGTCGTTTCCTGATATATATACATGAAATTTATCTAAACCAATAAAGCCTCTTAAAAATATGAGGTGTAAACGTAAAACATTAAAACCAATGGCAATACATTATTTAGGTCAACTCGGATATCCCACTTAAGCAGCTATATATGTATATTTCTGGCCTAGCTAACACTAAGTGTTGCCAAGTGACATTTGAAAATTCAACTGTTAGGTTGACATTTTTGTAGTATAATCTAACTTGGTATTTTTTAATCTTTAATACTGAGCCAAATCATACAATATCATAAAATATCGATTTTTCAGATTTAAATACTATTTATCAATGTTGAGTGCACAGGTTCAGACAATATATATGTATGTATATAATTGAAAGGATCATAATTGCGTATACTTAATTTGTTGATATATTGTATATTATTTATGTCTCCACGAATCCATCGAAAAAAAAATGACATGAAAGAAGTGTTAAAGCCATGCAGAATAAGTAAATTAAAATGTCTTACAAAATACTTGAATCCTTATAGTAGCGAATAATATAGGGCTCCATGTAATATGTTGGTACCCTTGACTTAATGGCGCCATCTATATAGATATCTGGGATCCAAAATGCTTCTTTGGAGGTTGGACCGTTGAAGGATAGAAAATCATGGCACCAAGAGCTCGAGTTTCTCTTTATCGTTATTCGAGGGTCTTTCCAAGTCATGTAGATTACGATGTCCAAAACGACATAAGAGGATATTTCGTTGACTTCGAATATGTTGTGGAGATTTAAACGAATGTCCACCTAGTTGAAATGGTGCAAAGTATAAGAATATATGTAATATATATATATATTTTTTTCCCCTAAACTATTCGGTTTTTGATTTCACTATTTTTAATTCGTAACATTTGTTTCTAAACAAAAATAAAGTTCATTGTGATATAAAGTACAGTCAAACCTATAAAAGCAGCAACCTGTCTATAGAGGGCATTTGCCGATATAAGTCACTCAAATCCACCCCGCTGCAGAGTAATTAAGTATAACAAACACTTTGAGTGTACTGGCCACTTTTTGAGTTCCTTTTGAGTGGCCATTAAATAAATATAATAAGTATATAAAAAGTGGACACTTGACAATAATGGCTTTCATGTCGAGAGGATCAAAACATTCGTTATTTTGAATTGTAGTCACCTCAAAATATTCAAACGGTTGCTGTTCCTTCGTAGTTTCAAGAGAAAATATATTAGCAATTTTTTTTGGGGGGGATATTTGATTTATTTAGAACTTTGAGAATATCATTCATATTGTTTCATCCTTTCATCTTGAGCATGTCAAGTATATATATATATATATATATATATATCAGAGCTGGATTCGGTAGAAAAATCTACCACCGGTTCGATATTCGGTACATACCTTCTACCTGTAGCAGAGTCCTTCTTTCTGCTCCTTTATATATTTGATTATATTTAATTAAAACTTGTAAAATAATATTTGTATTTGAAAAGGAGGTATAAAAGAAATACCTCTAATGAAATAAAGAACAGTTTAGACTAGATAACCGAAGATGTAAGTCACTCATGCCCTTCGGTAACATACCGATCGATATCGGTATTCGTTAGATTTTATTATATATCTACAGTATCGATCGATATTTGGTACGGTAGATTAGAAAGAGAGACAAATTTAATTATGTATCTGCTTTTACTTCTTCATATTCATTTCATATCGGACAGTTTATAACAAAGGACAATAAAATACATCGTTTGTTATAATTTATTAGAGATTATTTGAAATTCAATACATACTGATATGCAGATATGCCTGCCTGTCTGGGCATCCATTGCGAGGACAACTCTGGATACGCAGATGACACCTGAATTTGGGCTCTGGCCAACGACCTCACAACCATCGGGAGACTTCTAACAGAAAGGGCAGAAGCGTTCTATAGTTTTGCGACGGGGAATGGTCTCAAAATGGACGCCTCCAAGACGCAGCTCCTCATTGGTGGTAGTGCCAAGGCTTCTGAGGTCAAAACATTTACCATACCAATAGATCGAGTGGATGTGAGGCCATCCAGGACAATTAAGCTCCTTGGAGTCACGTTTGACGCAGCTTTCTCCACCAGTCTCCATGAGGCCAATGTGGTGCGGTCAACAAAACAGTGTGCGGCGCTGATTAGTCGTCTTTCGTTCCACCTCCCACGCGGAGTATATTTGCGACAATTGGCCAAAGGTCTTATGCTGGGTCGAGTCAGCTACGCGGCCGCGGTGACTAATGTACCTCGACTAAAAAACGACGTAACTGGTCCATTGAAGGCTGCAAGATCGATCCAGGTTTCCATAAACAACGTAGCTAGATCTTTACTTGGCGTAAGGGTTAACAGTCACATGCGGATCGATGCTCTGCTCGACAAGACCGGGCTTCCATCCCTTAATGGGATATCGGTTCGGTCTGTGGCTATGGTAACCTGGAAATGCTTTGCAAGCCGGGATGGTAGCAATGGCGATCAAAACCCGGTAGGTAAGATCTTATTCGGTGCCCAAGTTTGGGTCAGATCGACTCGTTCTCGGACTGCCGGCCTCATCCGATATCCTCTCCCTAAGTCAGTGGCCACATTTGTCACCAGTGCTGCAGCTATTTGGAACAGTAGCCCTAAACTTCGCAACGCCAAAACCATGAGGGAAGCATATGTAGTTGCCAAGTCTTTGGAAAAATGTGCCCCTATATAATACCTATATAGCAGACGATAGTGTTTTTGTAAATATTTTATTTATTTTTATTTTAAATTTAGTTTTTTTTTCTTCGAAAAAACCTTTTGCTTTTAATTATATATTTATATTTTAGTATTTGTTCAATTTATATAGTTTTATATATTTATAAATTGTATCACTTTTTTAAATTTTAATTCCTGACATCCCTGACTAGCCGAAGTGCTAGGATGTTTCTTGGGAAAAATAAAGACGATTACACACACTAATCTTATATAAATTATATATGTATTTTGATTTCGTAGGAAATGGAAGGCTATAGATTTTTTTTATTTACTGTCTCTTATTTTCCGATATTAAATGCACTTTCAGGTACTCTAGTATTCAATGCATAGCATAAGCTTATATTGAATGTCTATTTATGTATCTGCTCTATAATACTATAAGTCATAGTTGTTTATTTATTTTCGAAGTTCAAGTTCTTCACACAAGGGAGCGCTTGGGCAAAGCGACAGTTGAACGATGTTTCTCTACTATTGAAGGGAATAAGCTCTCTATATCTTTATGTCTCTGAATGCTACAAAAGTCATACTTTCAAATATACCGTATAGATTGTCAATCAGTAAGGTATTCGATATTTTCTACCGAATATCGTATAATCGGTTCGATATGTGAAATCTACCGACGGTAGTATCGAATACCGATTTACATTTGGTAGTCGCAGCTCTGATATATATATATATATATATATATACGACAAATTTTATGTATAAGATGTTAACAGAAAATTACGTCATAAAAGGAATTTGCAACAAAGAACATGCTGCAGAAATCAACTAAAAGGTGATTTCAATACAATTAGAATGTTAATTGTCTTGAAAAGCGTGAAAATGTGTATGTAACAACTTTGCAAAATATTGAGAATTATTTATTTTTTAAAACACCTTTGTTAGATTTGAATTAAAAAAAGCAAATTTACTTGTCCTTATGAAGTAAAATTATAAATATTTCAACTAGGCTTATAAATCCAGATTTATATAATAAATAAACAAAAATGACATTTTATAGTTTATTTGAATAAATATTAAATAATTTTAATTTTAATATCTAAGCTATCGGCTTATGGAAAATGTAGACCCATGGTTTGAGTCTGTAGCAGATTATCTCCTTCTCTCTGCTCATCTCTGTCCCTTTATCCGTCTCTATACTCCTATTTGCACCTTTCTCCTTTCTTACGACGACGTTATTAAAACTATTTTTTCTCATGTCCCATTTCTTCTCCGATGAGTATCAAATTGCTATTATTATATAGGTCGGTGATATAGATACAGTGTTAGTAAAACATTGCGTCGCATTTGCTTCCTTGAACATAAAAATAAAATCATTTCCATCCAAATATAGAAAATCAATCGCAAACAAAATAAGTAGTTTGTGAAATATAGTAAAAAAATTATCTTACATTTAAGTCACCATCTCTCCTAGAAGAGATAAGGATCATAATCTCCACTAGGAGAGTCAACGATTTTATTTCATCTCCATCTCTGCTGCATCATATATATGAATTAAGAAATTTTGGTAAATTACATTTTCATGGTAGTCAAGTCTTTCTCTCTTCTTTTATATATATATATATATATATATGTATATATATATATAAGGTGTAGTAAAAATAAATCCATTATATTACCAATAGATGGATTTAGTAATCTGTATCTCGCATTGTATAAGTGCAATCGGGTAACACAAGATAGTGTTGGAAAGATAAGATTTCGTACTAAAAAAACTTCTCTGACAGGTTTATGATTGCTTGATTCAGTATTGTTTGAGCACACGTCAAAGATGGACATCTGCAAAGAGAAAATACGCCATATTTTACAGTTTTTCTTCTATAAAGGCGAAAACGCAAGCCAGGCGGCTGAAAATGTGAATAGTGTTTATGGTCCTGATACTGTAACAGCCAATCACACGCAATTTTGGTTTCGTCGATTTCGTTCTGGTAATTTGGGTGTCAAAGATGCACCACGCTCTGGAAGGCCATTTGTCAAAAATATCGATAAAATAATGGAAATAGTCGAGTCCCACCGTCATGTTAGCACTGTTTCGATTGCCCAGGAGCTAAACATTGCAAAAAAAACCGTTTGGAACCACTTAAACAAGGCTGGATACAAAAAGAAGCTCGATTTGGGTGCCACACGAGCTAACACAAAAAAATGTTTTGCTGTGTGTTTGGTAAGATTGGCAGGGAATCATCTACTATGAGCTGCAATATCAGAGTATGTCCTAAACAAAATCAGGGAACTGAGTCTATCAGAGTGTGAGGAGCCAAAAACTGAAAGTCCTTTTATAAAGTGAGGTTGTGGGCTCTCAAAAGGACATTATAAATAAATTGGTTTGTTTGATTGGGAACGGTGACAATGTTATTGTGAAATGGAAACTAAGGCATTGGATTTAATCAACGAAACTTCCAAATTTACAAATCACAATGCTTTATTTTATTCAAATAAAATTAATAAAGTTGATGATCATATATAACAAACATCGAGAAATTACGAAAGCCATGATACTATATGGAGTTACAAATCACCAAATCTCGCCGAAAACTTAAAAGCCGTGAACTATGCTCTATTTAGCGCCAAAGCCTTATTTCAAGTAAACTGTGCAACCATCAACCTCTGGAAGCAGAAGAATTGCGATCTATTTTAATTTCTTCTGCTACTGGATATTCGGCCTTCTCCCTAAAAATCCCAAATGCCTTCGTATCTGGACTGTAGTATGGTAGAGATTTGATCAAATTCTACCCCAAAGTTGCTGCAAAATATTTATCAATACTAAAAAGAATTATTTAATCGTATGAAGATTTAAAACAAAAATGACTTTTGATAGAACTTTTACATTTGTATACTTTGTTTATGTCATGATAGCCCTCATTTGATTTTCTTTTAGATGTTCTGAATCTATTGTTATTAATTTGTAATATTTGCTAGAAGGATTATCAGGCGAGGAATAATTTTAAACTAAAATGTTTAATGATGTCAAAGTACGTATTTCTTCTTCTTTTTATTATTCGACCTTATTCTATTTAGCAAAGCTGCATATAATTACATATATATAAATAAACATTCTATTTTAAAATCAAATTGCAAAATATAAAAGTCAATTTCAATATACAAACATTTTAGTAGTTATCAAGGAACTTTTTTTCCGTAAAAATAAAGCAGTAAAAACGAAACAAAAAATAACACAGTGACAAATAAAATTATACATATAAATTAATCACACAAATGTCTTTAACAAACCTCTATATAAACGTAAAAGTTTTTTAAGGCCCTTCACTGTTTTCTCCAAGAATGAGGGGAAGTAGCGAACCAAGTCTCCTACGAACCTCTTCTTCTACGTTTTATATATACATATATGTAATTATATGATGTAAAATGTTTTAAGCCTCAATAAAAATCAAATATTTTTTGTTCCTTCTCATTTACAAGGTTTTTTATTTTCATATAAAATACATTTATAAAAGCTTATAATAATAATTATATATATATATATATATATATATTATTATTATATTTTCCAATATTTGAAATACGTTATAACATTTAAAAAATTATTTCATTTTTTGATTGAAAAATTATACAAAGTTTGAACAAAATCGGTCTCTAGTACAAGCCGTCAAACGTAGGTCAAGTTTTAAAAATTTAGTAAAATAATTTTCTGCAAATTCCGCCTCAATAAAAATCAAAACATTTTGTTCCTTCTAATTTACAAGGTTTTTTTAAATTATATAAAAATACATGATAAAGCTTATAATAATTTATATAATGGTATATATATAAATATATGCATCAATATGTAATTAGTACTTATAACATTTAAAAAACCAATTTTATATTTTTATGAGGAAAAGTATTACTGTTATGGTATGCATTATTGTGGATCTCTAGTATCTACCGTCACTTAGTGACGGTACTATCATTTAGTATCATCATAATTTGCAATCTTTGTCTCTGATCTAATGAATTATAACATAAAAGACTTTTTTTTTTGGTTTATGAAATATCTATCCATGCATTGCACAAAACAACAAATGTAGCCGACAAATTGATTTATGATACTTGTATGTGTATACATTTCAAGCGCTTAAATTAGAAATGTAAGGAATGCTGCCTAATAAAACCTCCATATGCGTGTGCTGAGACATATTTAAGGTATTACTGTTATTGCTCTTAAGCCTTAAAGCAAAAGTCTACTTAAATAAAATAGCAATACTAACTTTTGAGATAATGTACCCTCACATGAATGTTTATATATATATAGATATTGACCTAAATATTTTAATGAACTTTGTCAAAATGGTCGTCATTTTTTAAAGAAGACGAACGACAAACGAACGATGAACGACGAACTTTGTGACGTCAATTAACGACGAACGACAATTTTTTGCAAACGTCAAACAATTCTATTATAAACTATATATATATAATATATATATATATATTATATATAATATATATTTATATATATATATATATCTATATATATATGTATGTATATCGACTATTGGGCCTACGTAATGTTCAATAAATAAGTTTTGTATAATGAATTTTGTGGAGATAAAATAAGTTTTTCTAAATGTCGAATGCGTTACAATATTTTCTGTTTGTACAAACATTCCTCATAAAAAGTTGACTTTGTACAAACAATAGTTTTAAGTCACATGAGATGCTTTTTTCTTTTCTTTTTTCTCTCTTTACCTTGAAAAGTAGGTAGTAAAATCAGAAAAAGGTGATTTTTCTGGTTCATTTCTGGTCCCATCACTTTGCATAGTTTTATTAGGTCCGCTTGACCCAATGATTCATAGGTACCTTCAAAGTTCAAATCTGACCATAAATGTGGGAGGAGATAGCGTACGGACATACAGACGGACAGACAGAGATTGGGGAATTATTATTATTAATATATATATATGCGAAAATGCTTTTCCGTTAGAGGATTATTTCACATAAATGTATATTTTAGATATAAGAAGAGTAATCATATAAAGCATCAAGTTTCAAAAACCCAATTAACGTTGATTGAGGCTCCACACCCATCACCATCAACCTCAGGTGTCAACGACCCCAAACCAATGCGCCACTTGATCCTTCGAGCTCTACATATGAACATTATGGCAGCTTCGGATTTCAAATATACCTCCAATGAAACACGGGCTCTGTGTATCACAATAAATAAAAATGGGGGTTTCAATCTATACGTGGTATGGAATTCAGATTAAGCAGGCAAAAATATCGGCAAATTTTGGATTTAATTCCATCCGCCATGGCGTGCCAATTAGTGTAATACAGGTTACGTGATTTTACGGTAACTATGAATAAATATATGCAAAATAAAAAACGACAACGTTGGATTTGGAATATTTTTCCTTGTAAATTCCACAATTATGATATAATAAGTCTCAATCCGATCACTTATATTATAAATGATACTCAACAGAGAATAAAAATGCAGTTCATTTAAAGAGCTATGTGGTGATGGCGGCCTCACTTGGTGAAAAAATTAAGTAGTTTACGGAACGTATTTACGAGCTTCTTACGTCAATGGGTCCATATTCGGTGCTGGGAGGGTAAAGACTGCTAAAGTCCTCGGAAAAAATGAAGATCACTGAGGGAGGCTCCATGACAAGGATGCTTTACAAATAAAAGAACAAACAAGGGTGCTACAACACAGTGATACATGCCTAGCATGCTTGAGCCTAAATAGAAAACAGAAGACAAAAAAGCTCAATGCTTCTTCTAGTAATGAAAACCCCTCTCTTCCAGTTGTATTCTTTTTGTAATATCTAAGTTCCTTCTGCATAGAGTCACTTTGCTTTCTCCAAAGTATATACATAGATACTCGTATATTGGTTCAAAGGCGCATTGAGGTAACCGTCATGAAAACAAACAACTACTTATATTCGAAAAAAATAACGAAAAACAACATAGATAACATGGCTATTACAATTCTTATTAGCAATGGCTTACCAAATTTTATTAATTTTTTTTGAAAATTATATCAACAAAACATCATAACAGAGCACAAAACATGACAAATTAAAAATAAGCATAGCAAAGTCCTATTATTATATTCTTTTTAAATATTGTATTTCCTAAATAATAATAGTAACATGTATTTTATTTATCAATTATTTCAAGAACTTATAGTTCTTTATGTATATATAAAATATATATGAATATAATATATATATATATATATATATATAGTGTGTGTGTATTGAATTCTTTGGTATAAATATACCAAGATTATAATCAATTTACAACGTCATTATGTCCATAATCTAGGGATCTTCAGGAATAATATATAATTTCTCCCAATCAATGTATCGTAGAGCTGACACAAGGCCTAAACAGAAAATTTATGGTGAAGTCTAGGAATGTAGGAATTTTTTGAGTTTTGTAACCAAAACATTACCTATTGTTTTGCTTTACTCGTAAAATAATAAAGCAGAAATTCAGCTTTTTAAATGCCAGGATGTGGAAATTTTGGTATTGGCCTTAAAATGAGTACAAAAAAGTTATATATATATATATACCTATATATAGAGATATTATATAAAACATATATGTATGTATGTATATACAAGTAGGACTTAGACTATTTATAACATAATTGATATTTGTTAACGAAATCAATATAGCTAGGGCCCTACTACTTATAGAAAGCAAAGCCTTAAAAAAAGGGTTGCGACAAAAGATTAAAGCGCCACCTGGTGAAATATGCACGTAGTGCTCAAACAACGTTTGTTACAAAATAATGGTTAGTGTAATAACAACTTATACGTTATCTTTTTATCATAAAATAAAATTTACAAGGCCCTGTAAAAAATAATATTTAGAGGGATTTTATAACTATTTCCATAGTTTCCTCGTACAATACTTCAACTTCCAAATAAATTAGAGGATCTATGCGACTTATTTTGATTATAGTCGTCTATTTTGTAACTACAGCTACAGTTCTCTAGTTTAAAGCTTTGTAGAACGAAGTAAAATTACTTTAATTATATTGTACAATATTCAAAGGCTTACGTGATATTTAAAAATAACTTTTAGATATTGTACTTGGATATTATACTGCAAAAAAAGCCGCAACCGAATAAAAGTATGTATGCTAGTTATAAATATCTATTTAATGATCAAAACTGTTCACGAAACTTGCAACATGTTTCTGCTAATATACACCGTGCGGAAGCAAAAAAACGGAATAACTCTAAATGCTAATATCCCATCAATTATGAAAGATATCGAGGATGTTTTAATTTCTGCAGAAAGTTCAAAATCTTATCTTTTCAACAAGATGCAGCTGAGTTATGTAGCTTTCTAAGTTATTAAAATGGAAGCAAAAAGGCAACGAGTGTTAGATCTACTCTGTGCGCAAGTAAGTGTGGCGGAGATTGTAAGATAGTTGAGGTCAGCGAGACCATGGTTTACGACACCAAGAAAAAGCTTGAGGCCGGGGACAGCTTGGAGAGGAAGCTTGGTAGCGGTGGCCACAACAAAATCCTGACAGGTGAGTTTCTGGTAGCCTCTTTGCTGAAATTGAAGAAGATGCATCCGTATTGGTTCCCTAAGGGCCTCGGGTGGGGGTTAAGGAGTACCTGGAGGTTATGAGGGATACTGTAAAGCCCTGGATGGATGCGATATCCCTGATGGCAATCACTGTTGGCAACAGGATGGAGCCCCGGGGCACAAAGCTAAGCTGTGCAACAGTGGTGTCAGGAGAATTTAGCAGATTTTTGACTTGCCAACTTTGACCCCGTCCTCACCCGATGCAGCGCCTTTGGATTATGAAAACTGGGGCTTTGGGGAAAGCATGCCTGTGCAACTCCTCACCCGAGTTTAAACGGCCTGAAAGCCTCTGTGGAGAAGGAGTGGGCCGCCATATCATAGGAGCACGTTCGTAAATTGTGCCGGGCCTTCCGACCTCGTCTCGAGGCCATGGTGGCTGCCAATGGTGATCATTTTGAAATTAATTACTAATACTGCCTTACTTAAGAATAAATAAAGCTAAATGTTCTACCCCTTGTTGTTCTAGTTGAAGTCAACCATTTTCATTAGCAATCAGAATTGCTTCGCAAACTGTATATTGACCTTGAAGATTGCTTGTTCTTTTCTCTTTTACATTGATTCGGAGGCACTCAACAAAGAATAAATGAAAATAACAAAAAAACGTTTACCTGAAATGTATATACAAGGACCCTTGCTAAAAAAAATAATTATAAGACTCGCTATGGAGGGTCCTCTGGAAGGGGTTGTTAGACATTAATTAAAAATATTTTTATCAATTCAATCCAAAAATGTGTGGGGTATCGGTTATCTATGCTCAGCCTCTTCGTCTTTCCCCGATACTGCATGTATTTCATCCAAATAGTCAAAACACTTTCCAAGCGTTCTCGCCATGGCCATTTGTATGGTATATTCTGCAAGAAGCAAGAACTGGCACTTTTCAAGAATATCGACCAGAGGATTGAGGTTGCGTAATAAATTTTAAAGTTCCAATTGCAAAAACTAGCACTGTAAAATAAAAGAAAGAAAAGAAGAAAGAAAGAGGCTTTCATCATTTTAGGGTACTATTTATCGGCAGCTTATGATGTAAGTCATGTTTCCTTGGGCGTTTATGCCTTCCCTACCCTAGACCAAGTCCTTTTTTTAAAGTAAATTGTTCCTTACTGTATTAGTTTTTACTTTATATATTCTAAGGTATATTAAATACTAAGGTATATAAAAAAACAAGGTCCGCCCATTTTCAAAAAGAGTACCCTTTTCGCTTGCCGGCAATTTTATGACGTCATACTGGCAAGCAGGAACAACAACATTTAAGAATACTATTCTTCCCGCTTACGTCACTAAAGACCTCTTCGAACAAGTTTAAAGAGATAATTATTGTCTTCTTGCAATATTTTGAAATATTTGAAAATATTATTTGGACCAGGGTCACCAACCTTTTTTTCCCTGAGGGCTACTTCTGGGTGTGGATTATGTGAAGGGCTACCAATTTGATATGCACTTTGCTGATAGACAAATTTACTCGGTTTACGTATGTTATAATAAATTGTGATATTCGCCTGCTTTAGATTATTTCATAATAAAAAATTCACAATAATCATCAATATGACTTTAAAAGGAAAAATTTGTGCTTTATTTCTAAAAAAATAAAACAAATCTTAGATTTGCAAAGGAACTGAAATCATAGATACAAACAACAAACGAAAAACACACAAAAAAAAAAATATCCATTTACATAAAACAAAATTATAGGTTAGTATCTTAACTGTGTGTATAGACTATTACTTATGAACACAAACAAATGACATTTTACTGATCTTTTACAGAATGAATTAACCATCACATTATACAACAAAACTAAACTATTTATATTTTGAAATATCTTACAATCGTCAGAAAATAAGTTTTTATATGGGAGGCTTGACTTGCATGCTGGCCACCAGTGCATTGTAATCTGGGCTGAACTTGCAACTGCAATTCTGAGTGAATCTTGCAAATGTGTATCTGTAAGCCTTGTTCTGTGTCTATTTTGATGTAATTCATTTCAGAAAAGGCTGATTACAAGGTAGGTAAGTGACCACACAGGCTAGCCACCTTCATAGGTGCTGCATAGACCACTAACCTTTCTATATCAACAAGGCCCCAGAAGTTTTCTGTAGCCTTATGGGCCTTGAGGTGGATGTCATTTTGTTAAAGTCACTATTTCATTTCCACCTGCCAGCATCCAAGCTAAGCATTCACTTAGTTGCTCAGCAATGCACGTTGTGCCCACGTTCATAAAAGGATTTGAAATGAACGACACACATGGCCTCAGCTTATCAATGTCACAAAACCGATTTCAAACTCTTGCCCTAGCTGTTTAGGATTGAGAGAATTCTCAGCAACTTTGCCAAAACTGTCAGACGCAGAAACATTGTCTTTCAGCACCATCTGCAAAGAGGGGAAATGCAAGACTTTTTCCTCTGTAAATGCGCAGAGAAACTGTTCATCTGGGCTTTAACGCATTTAAAGTACTGATCATGTCTGCAACAGTCTTTCCTTTCCCTGCAACGCATGGCTCAGATTGTTCAGTTTTCCAGTAATGTCTGCCAGAAATGCCAGGTCAAGTAGCATATAATCAGACATGCAATAACATTGTTATTCAACATACGAATGCTATTTCTGCTAAAAATAGTGGTAAAATAATATTAAATGTTACAATTTATAGCAAATTTAATTAATTATCATCTTTATACATTAATTATGTTCCCTTTGATTCTGAAAATAACATTCAATTGGTTACTAAATACAAATACCTACTAATTTATTATATGCAATCTGTTTTGTTTGGAAGTTAGTCAGCTGTTTGTTATGACTATCAGTCGGCCGTCCAGACTCTCCTACTCTAGGCACTGTTCTGAACCAGTATTAACTGTCAAACTTGTGGAGGTTTGACCTCACAATTTACAATAACAAAGACATAACGGAAAAATAGCATACATCAGTCCAACAACTATACAAATAATAACATGATAACTTACTTAAGTATTACTATTTTGAGATGCCTTTGCGGGCGACTCACGAGTCTACGGGCGCAGAACAAAAAACCCGCGAGGCGACGTGTGGTGAACCCTGATTTGGACTAATTAAGATTGTGTATATTTGCAAAGGTAAAGGTGGATTGGGTATGTCTGATACGAAATCATATCATTATAAAAGCCAATCAGACATATCAGTTCTCCAAAATGGCTTTATGAGTTTTTCTTTATATACTTTCAAAATCAGATGTTTATATGTTCGTTAAGCAATAAAATGAATTTCAATTATTTTTATATGAGTTAAAAGAAATTAATGGAAAGTATTAAAAGTGAAAAAAATCTTAATAAATATTTCACAAAAATAATTCTTTGAGTTCTCTCTCGTTTTTGCTTGCTGAGATGGTTTAATAATAATAAATATACATTTATTAATAACTGTGTACTTTTTTAAATATGAGCTAGTCCAAAATAAAAATAATTTCAATATGTAAATCCTTTAAGCAACTCGATTGTAGTGTCAACATCTCTGATCTGAATTCCGACGACTACAAAAGCAAACAAAAAAGGAAAATCAAATAATGTTTCAACTATTTAGGCCTTTGTCAAGTTTATGAATGAAACGGATTGCTTTCACTATTTTGTACAACTGCATCTTAATCTAACTTCTAGTTTCATAGTAAATCCTCGACTTAAAAAGAAGGAAATATTTTTGGTAAAGTTACAAATAGTTTAGGTATTCAGAGATAAACAGGCTTGTGAGGGATCAGGAAAAAAATAGCGATCCGATCAAAATAGCAATCAGAAATTCTTGCGATATAACGATACAACGATCAGGGATTTTTCGATCAGCGATCCGATCAATTAATTGCGATCAACAAAAAAAATTCCTATGTAATACTAATTCTAAGTAAAAATTAAATTTATATACAGTCAAACCTTTATAAGTATTCATCTTTATATGCAATGGAATGATTGTTCCCATGCCTATGAGCTCCAAATAACGACTCCTCTATAGGCGCCTGTCAGTATATTTAAGGACAAAAATATCAGAATGATAGTTTCTCATAGCCTATGAGCTCCAACACTCTGGCTCCACAATTGGCATATGTCTGCATATTTTAAGACAGGAATGCCAGAATAAATGTTTCCCATAGCCTATGAGCTCCAAAACAATGATTTCTAGATAGTCGTCTGTCCGTATATTTTAGGACAAAATATATCAGGATAGCACACACTGGCCTTTTCCATTATTTTTAGTCTATATTTTGGTTTTCTAAACAAATGAGTTGTTGAATGGATTTTGGTCAATGTGACATCTAGTTATGTTAAGACATGTAAGGTTTGTCTCAAAATCCTTATTACAAACATTTTTTCTTTATTAGTTATTTCATACATATTGATCGGATCGGATTAGTGATTTTCTTACGATCAAAAATATCAACCTTTTGCGATACTCCGATCAGCGATCAATATCGCTATATCGCTATTAATCGCCGATAAAAAAACTCTAATCAACAAGCCTGGAGATAAACATGACCGATGGGGATGGTTGTTGTATAAGTTTTACTATTGGTTAGGATTTTACTATTGCTCCAGCGAAAAACCGAGCTATGGAGCTAATTTTATTGAGTATTCGCAGCGTTTGGCGGATAAATTAACTCATGACAGAATATTGTTATTGAAGACATTCGGGCCATCATGATTTCGACGGCAGCGCGATACCTGGCCTTTACAGAGAAGATCTTTACTATCAATGCCATTCCATGGAATATGTGGGGGATCTCGTACGATTTTATCCGTCTTGCTCCACTGGACCTCTCCAATTTCTGCAACGGATTATGAGGTAGTACAGAAATTTGCTAAAAGACACAACAATATATTCAATCTGTAGTGTTTTATTTATAATTCGCGACATTATTGGTTATGTTTGTATTTTTGACTACAAATATTGTTTCCTTAATGTTTTTTAATATTAATTTTGTATATAGTGCTGCTTGATTTTCGATTAGAGATTTAATTTTAAACTATAATGTTTATTTTTATTATTTTATATATCATATCTTATATCAATATAGTCTTTTTAAACCACTATGGATTAAGTTGATTATTACCTCCGCCGAAGGAGTATTGTTTTCACTGGCGTTGGTTTTTTGGTTGGTTGTTTGTTTGCCAGCTGGATAACTCAAAAAGTACGGAACAGATTTGGATGAACTTTTGTGGAGTTGTTGGAAATCCAAAAGGAACAAGTGAAAAATTTGGTTCTCTAGTGCAGAACTAAGATGCAAAACTAGCTAAATACTAATAATATTTCAAGTTAGCCTACTCTGCCAATAGATGTCCGCTGTGCCGCCCCAGTCGTGAAAAATCCGCCTCGGAAGGCTCATAAGGACCCGTGACGGCGGAGTTTGCACTCTTTGAGTGTATATATGCCTCTAGTTTGATATGTTTCTAGTGGATCATGCAGAAATTTCTATATTACTAATGTTAATCGGTATTAATCTAATAACTTCATATGAGAACTATAGTTCTTAATCAATTTACGCAAATGAGGATTATTTGTTATGATTGCGTCTTGCTTTTAGTAAGTATTAAAGCATGTACCATTTCATGGCTTAACAAATATATCTTATATATTGAAGATACAGAAAAAAATAATTTTGGGGTTTCATTGTTGTAGACAGAGAAAATGAAAAAATTTACTTCATAACAGAGTCTTTGGTCGTAAGGAAGATAAAGTTTGCGCTACCCAAAAAAATTTACCAACATTTCCTTTCCGGTGGCGAAAATTATTCTGCAAGGCTTACACTTTTGATATAAAAGCTTCTGCACCTAACTATAGCCGCTAATGTGGAATGCTTCCCATGTCCTGCTATGAAAAATACTGTGCAAATAATAATACTAACAGACCCAAACGAACATTTCAATAAAAGAAGTATTTTCCTCACCCTTGACAAAAATGCATAAAATATTCTGTCGTCACTATTGATGTGTCCTCCATTTTACAGAGTACTATTATAATTCTCTGAAATGAAGGAGGAAAATACAACTCATATAAGTGTAAAAAACTTTGTCTGATTCAATGGCAATTATATATATATATATGTCGCAGCAAAGATGGATATCTAATAAAATCATTGACTCTCCTGGTAGAGAAGACGATCCTATCTCTTCTAGGAGAGATGACGACTTAACTTGAAGATAATATTTTACGATGTTGTGATAAACTATTTATTTCATTTTCGTTTCTATTGTATATTTTAGTGGAAACATTTCATTTTGTGTTAAGGAATGCAACATTTGTTTTACTAATATTTAAGTCGTCATCTCTCCTATAAGAGATAACACTCCTAATCTCTTCTAGCAGAGTCTGATATAGATCATGATCGTATCACTCCTAGGAGAGGGTCGATTGTT
>CP045904.1:18368773-18379599 GCA_013387185.1 Caligus rogercresseyi
TATAACTATTATTAATATTTATAATATTAATTATAAGAAACACCTATTTTAGGCTAGTTATCTCTAAGTAATATCTTCAAATAAGTAATAACTAAATATTAATAAATAAAAGAACTGGCTTAATATTAGGTAATAAACCGTTTAATGAAATTATAAAATATACCTATTGACAAACAATCTTTAAAAAAAGAAAAGAAACAGTCACAAAAATCACTACTTCTCCTCCTCCTCCTGGATTTTGAGGGACATGATGTGCTGCTGTATGATGTCCATGTTCCCCTTCATAAAAATCAAGTTCTCAAAGTTTTCGGCCGTGAGCACGACCTCTTGGCCCTCAGCACGTCAGAGGCCATACTGAACAGCTGCTCCACCGCAGCAGAGCTGGGGAGCGGCGTGTTGTACTTGATGAAAAGCTCCATCCAGGCCTCCCTGTGGTTCTGGGGGAACATGTCCCTTGTCACCTCCATGGAGGCCTTGATGGGCCTCCTGTTCCAGGCCTGGATGTCATTCAGGATCTTCTCGCTAGCATCCTCCTGGCTGGCCTCCATCTCATCCATGTCATGCTGCCTCAAGGCCTGAAACGTTCAATAAATATTATAATATTGTTATCAATAATTATTTTAATTGTAATTAGTCTGAGTTACGAAATTAACATTTAACAATTGTAATTAGTCTAAGTTACGAAATTAACATTTAACGGTAATTTATTTTTATATTTAAAATTGAAATTAAGTAGACTGCTGTAAAAATTTGGGTGAACATACCTGCAGGAACGGATCATCTTCCACAGATGCTTCCCTCTCCTCCACTCCAGACTTGGCCGCTAGCTCCTCCACCAGGCGCCGCTGGATGGTGTCAGTCTGGGCCCTGGACTTGGTCATGTTCTTGACCGCCAACAGCTTGTAGTGGGGGTGCAGGGCCGTGGCCATCAAGAGATCATCATCCTCAAAGAGATGACCAAACCTGGCCTTGAAACCCTGCCTGCCATTGTGGTCCAGCAGAGCGTCCACAAGGGTTTGGCGTGACTGAAAATAATAATTATTTATAATTAATAATTAAATTTTATAAAGATTCGTTAATTTACTTCATTAAACACTGAACGGCTATAAATTAACATTTAACGGCAATTTTTCAACCATAATTGTTAAAAAATATGAAAAAAAAAAAAATCTTCAGCATTCTGATTTTTGCATTTATTGTTTATACATTCAAATGATTAAATTACCTAAGGTTCCCATCTGACTGAAGCTTCTCAAGCTTGAGCTTCATGATGAACAGGCTGGGGAGGAACATGCCCATGTACGCCTTCTCCTCGGCCTGGAGATTGTCCAGGCATGCGGCCACTGGCTCCATGGCTGTGACGTACTCCTTCATTATGGTCACGTCCTCCTCCACAAACACAGACACTTTCTGAAAAAGAATAATTTAATTATTGTCGTTTATTTTCATTGAATAAAATTAAAAATTATACATATTTTGTTTAAGTTAAGTTTAAATTAATTTCTTACCGGGATGCGCTGCAGAAGCTCGTTAAACTCCATGAACTTCTGTGGGTCCTCCAACTGTTCCAGCAGGCACTTGAGGGCATCAAACACGCTGTTCCAGCGGGTGGCCCTTGGGGTCTTCAGCTTCTTCTTGAGAATGCCCCTCATCTGGTATGCTGCCACAGTTTTCCTGAGAAAAACTTAATTAAAAATTCTGAAATCTGAATTACTAACGTTTATAATGTAATTTTAACCTTTATTACGTTATTAACATATAACGTAAACGGTAATATTAATCATTATACCTGAAGTGTCTGCCCCGCTTGGACCCACCCTCTATGGCCGCCAGTAACTCATTCACCAGGCTGGGGTGGTGCTGAAAGATGAAAATAAATTATATTATTATTATTATTTAGTATTAATTATTGTGTACATAATAAATATGAAATAATTAAAATATTTAAAAGTATGTGTCATGTGACTGAATCAACAAGACTAAGTAAATTATTTACATTTTTTATTTAATATTTTATTTTACTTACACTCTTGTAGTGCCTCTTCAAGTTATACACAGAGTGCTGCTGCATCTTGAGGACATTGCTACAGGTCCGCTGGGTGCACTTGGCCTCCACCCTATCCTTGGCATTCACAGAAAATATGAAGTACCTGAAATTTTGAAACTTTAACAAACTGGATACAATTTTTTATTTTACAAATTAGTGAACTCACAATTGATTATTTATTCTATACTATTCAATATTTTTTTAAATGTTTTATTATGCATAGACGGCTAGACGCCGTCTACTAGAATGTTAAATTTGAGAGGTTTTGCCACTTTTTGGGACTTACTTTTTCAAATGAGCGAATTCCCTCTGCACTTCCATTGTGCGCGCATCCTGAGATCCCTGGGTGTCCTGGCTCTGGCTCAAGACCACAGTGTCTGCCTGGCTGGCGCCCACCTCCTCCACACTGCCAGTGGCCACAGGGCTGCTGAAGACATCCTGGGAGATGGGGTCGTCCACCTCCAGGTCCATGCTGCTCCTTTTCAATAACAAATTATTAATTGACAAATTAACATTAACTTTTTATGTTACTTGTCACACTGCTCACGCATTATTCAGATGAATTAAGAATAAGATTAATTTTATAAAATTAAAAATTGTACTTAAATAAATGAATAGCTCAATTAAATTAATCAATTTACTAACCTGTAGCTTCTCTCTCCGCTCAGAGGTCGGGTTCGGGTCACAAACTTATCCATGACTCGTGATTCGTAAAAAAACGAAAAAGTAAAGTATACTGACTCAGAGTGACCGTCAGACAATGAACACACACGAACACAAACGTATACACAGAGAGAATAAGAGGTGCCAGAGAGAGACAAAACTTGTACGCCGAGTAAGTACTAAGTTGGTACTAAGTAGGGTCCCATATAGCCATTTAATGACATCATCAACATATGTGTTATGACGTCATTTTTCAGATGGATTTCTAATCATACTACATGTAATAATTATTTAATAATTATAACAAAGATAATTTTATCTTTTTATATTTAGAGAAGAAAGAGAAAAGTTATATTATAATAATGTAACTTTTCTCTCTCTTCTCTGAATATAAAATGAAATTCTATATGGGACCATGAACGCAACCTCTTTGTTATGACGGGGGTACACATTTATATATTAAGAAAGGACTGATTGTCACTTATTCTCTCTGCGTATACACAATAACTGCACGACGTGAACTGAGTGGCTACGCGTGGCAACACTGCTGCCACGTGTCTAGACAAGAATAAACATTTCTGGCGCACCTTTTTAGTCCATGCCACGTTAGCGGCATTACATTTAGAGCAAAAAGCGAGAAAAAGTAGTCTTTTTTCTATGAGTAATCCTTTTTAATAACGGAAACTTTTTTATGTGAACGGATGAGCGGAAGTTAATTTTAGAGGGTCCACTCACCACATTCCGCTCACTTCTCACAAGGATGATCCGCTCTTTGCATTCCGCTCACCAATTGCTCCTCCGCTCAGAGCGGAATAATGAGCGGAAGTGCGAATTGTAAAAACACCAACTGATATATATATATAGATATATCTATAAGTCAAAACTTTGGTGAAGGAAGTTTAGATATATTAAAATGGAGGTAAGGAAGAAGGTTTGTTATCCCAGATGATTTGATAGTTTCAAATCCATATTTGATATTTACATTTTGATTGGTTCTCATTTATTTAAGATGTTTTTTTTAACATATTCTCATATTTTCTCTGTGAGAGTGACTTACATATAAAAATAGTTCTACCAACATTTCCAAGTGGATAATAAATACCTTTATATAATAAATTTATTCAGTGGAATTAGAATGGAAACATCAAAACTTGACATGCTCATATAGAAAATGAGGAACAAAAGAAAAAAGCATACATATAACTTAATTATTTGTCAAGCCCATTAACAATTTGACTTTTTAAAAGCACTCAAAATATAACTATTGGACTCTAGAGTAATTAAAACTTCAAAAAATATATTTTTATCCTCATGACATGGAAAACACCGATTTAAAATTAATTTTCTCTATTCATATTTGGTAAGCACTCTATATATCTCAATCATTCCGTGAAAAAGTTTGAGTGTTTCAAATTTCATTTCTAGGAAGATATCAGGGCTCAGTATTTTTAAAATCTTCAAAATAACACTTTATCAAAAATTCAGCACAAATATATTGATCTAGAGCATGGCTGCAACTGTTATGAAATTGACAGTTACCTCAACTTAAGGGCTTTATCTAT
This sequence comes from Caligus rogercresseyi, assembly GCA_013387185.1. NCBI lineage: Eukaryota > Metazoa > Arthropoda > Copepoda > Siphonostomatoida > Caligidae > Caligus > Caligus rogercresseyi. The sequence continues at coordinate 18,373,046 of CP045904.1, forward strand.
CGTTTCATCAGACAAAGCGCATTTCTTCACTGATCCTTTCCGGGATAAAAATCGAATTTGGTCATTGTTAAGAAACTGCTCCAAGTCATTCGTTTTCGCCTGAAAAATAAAAAAAATGATCAAATACCATTCCTTTGAAAAAAAACCTCTTTATTTTTAACAACCTTCATGGCCTTTTGATTATTAATCAAATTTTGACGAAGCCGTGCCGCATGTTTATAAGCTCTTAGTTTTGTTATTTTAGCTTGCTGCCTTTTAGTTTGATCTAAGAGTCTTTTATTGGCCAGCGTCATGCTTACACATGAGGAGCAAGGTATGTGAGTACTGACTTCTATTTCCGGAGCATCTTGTACGACCAAGGTACGATCTGGTAGTGGGTCCCAGTTATCAAAGGGCTTTGCTTCATATTCGCATATTTCTGGTGCGGATTCAGGGTCTTCCGCATAGCCATGATCCGCATGGATATAAGACAAAATCCTCTTCCTTTGTCGCTCTTGAAGCAGCTTCCTATTAGGAACTCTTTTTTCTTCTTGATGGGTCGTGTGTAGTAAAAAATTGTGGGGATTGCATCATGTCTAAGCCTCGTCATCTTTTCTTCTACTGAACGGAGAAACATTTCTGGTTCGAAGTGCTCCTAATATAAGGAGGTCAAACATTATACTTTTCGATTATTATTATTATTCGTATCGATATAAATAAACTATTACTTGGCAAATCTTTGAGTTGTCATTGGGAATCCAGTCAAGGCGTAGAACTGCATTCGCCCATTCCTTACGCCGCTCTGGGTTCTTGGGGAAACGAAACAATTTCATAGTGCCGGAACCTAATTTTCGTCGATCGCTCCGATTCTTGCAACTCCAAGCGCAGCACATAACCATTTTCAGAGGATTTATAATTTTTTATATTATAAAACTGAAGAATCTGAGAATTGGGAACCCTCAACAGCTGTTAAATTATAGGCCAATCAGGTTGAAGGGGAAAAACAAAGAAAAAGAAAAGGGATGAGTCATAAATTGACAAGAATTTATATAACACGGGAGGTTTATCAAGTCGTTGTTTCTCCTTTTCTTTCTAATTGTGACGTCACCCTTATACTTTATTTCAAGGTGGCAATGTTGATATTAGGAAGAAATGGACCAGGAAAATATGAACTAGGAAGAAATGGACCAGGAAATATGGACTAGGAAGAAATAGACCAGGAAATATGGACCAGGAAGGATGGACCATGGTAGAAAAGGAAAATTATGACTCATGGAAGAAATGGACCATATACATAGGAAGGCAAGTTTTTGAGTGGAATATGTCTAAGTATTGTACAAATACTATTTCTTATATCTGAGTATATAATGACATAAAATGATTTTACTTTTGCATTTTTAGATAAATAATCTCTTCTTTGTGTCAATTATAGTTCAAAATCCCCCGAATTATGGTAAATAATACGTATTGTCTTAAATATCAAACATACCGATGTTAGAAGCACTCAAAAAGTAAATACATAAAGAAGAAGAAGTATGTGCCTAATTTCGGGCGCAATTGTTATAAATGGAATATTTGAAAGGATAGAGTGAGGGTTGACGTCAGAGTCAACAATAATAAAATGAGAGAGCCTCTAATGATCCGAGTCGAGCATTCAATCTTTGCAATCCGCCGAATGAAGGCACCTCAACACATACAAACAATGCCTTGGACCCCCTAGAGTCAGTCGCCTTTTATTCTAGACGTCCCCCGAGTTTGCTTTGTCCTTTCCTGGAAAGTCTGAATCATCCCCATAATACTCCCTCCTGGACAAAATTGTTAAAAATAATTTGGTATATAAGTATATATACATATATTTGAATTGGTTTATATATTTATTAATGCTACATAGGGTATTGTTCAGATTTTTATTAGTTAATATATTGAATAATGATTCATGATATATTGGTCAGTTCAATGGCACTCGGAAAGATTTCGTGTCCAGAGCGCTTCTTTTTCCTCACTCACGAAAAGGGACCCACTAAAATAATGGACGTGGAAATAAATTAACATCGTAGCAAAGTTAAATAATTTCGATTCTCCTTCAAAATAGATATAATAGGACGAGGAGTTGATGTTCATGGCTCTTTCATCCGGAATTTGATCTTCAAGTCATTTTGGACTACCATGGAGCTAGGTTCATCAGGAGATCATGAGGCTTCTTTAATAGAAATACAGGACTGATGAGTTCGTTAGCGAATTCCACTAAGAGGAACAAGTCTTCAATATGGAGGAGGTGATGGTAGGAGGTAGGAGGTCCCCTTCCTGAAGACGAGGAATATAACTCCTCTCACGAAAATTAAATGGGAAGTCCTACAACAGAGACGAGGGTTGGGAAGTTCTAAATCAAAGACAAGGGAAGATATTCCTCTCACAAAGACGAGGGATGGAACTCCTTTCTCGAAGACGAAGGATAGGACTCCTTTCGAGGACGAGGGGCGGGAATTTGGTGCCTTTCTGGAAGGGAGGCGACTGACTCTAGGGGGTCCAAGGCATTGTCTGTATGTGTTGAGGTGCCTTCATTCGGCCGGATTGCAAAGATTGAATGCTCGACTCGGATCATTAGAGGCTCTCTCATTTTATTATTGTTGACTCTGACGTCAACCCTCACTCTATCCTTTCAAATATTCCATTTATAACAATTGCGCCCGAAATTAGGCACATACTTCTTCTTCTTTATGTATTTACTTTTTGAGTGCTTCTAACATCGGTATGTTTGATATTTAAGACAATACGTATTATTTACCATAATTCGGGGGATTTTGAACTATAATTGACACAAAGAAGAGATTATTTATCTAAAAATGCAAAAGTAAAATCATTTTATGTCATTATATAAGTTTATATAAGAAATATTTGTACAATACTTAGACATATTCCACTCAAAAACTTGCCTTCCTATGTATATGGTCCATTTCTTCCATGAGTCATAATTTTCCTTTTCTACCATGGTCCATTCCTTCCTGGTCCATATTTTCCTGGTCTATTTCTTCCTAGTCCATATTTTCCTGGTCCATTTCTTCTGGACACCGTTATGTCATCTTGGTGTTTTTCATATCATTAATGATATGAAATAACTCATTCTCCACTTTGTTAACGTAATAATGATAAAAATAAGTTGGAAGCTTGAATTAAGAACATATCTATTATAGGCCCATTTTTCTTAATATACATCCATATTTATAAGAAGATGACATTTAGAGGCTAAAGCTATTTCGGCTAATCTATATAACGTTTCACATCTTCAACCTCCCAAATACTTACATAAAGAAAGTAATAAAATCATTTTATTATGCTAAAACTTGGACAAATTGGATAATTGTGACGCCTCAATCATGTCAACTCACTACCAAAAATCATAGCCTAAGATCAAGGTTTTACCCGGTTCAGGCTTAACGGTCTCACTTCTTTTTATTTAACAGTTCTGGTTTAGCAGTTCCGGCTCTTTAATATAGGCTAAGATGAGCATGATTTTTGATAACTCCATAGTATATATAAATAGGTCAAAAATAATTATAAAATAATTCTTTTTAAATAAGCATGGTCTTATTTGAATAAAAATAATACATTACATAATGTAAAATAATTAAAAAGGAAATCTGTGTTAGAAATAACATAAATAAACATTTTATTTTAAAACTAATTTCCTTTTTAAGGCCTTAAAAGTCTAAAAACATTTAACATTCTTGAAATATATCTAAAAAATACAACTAACACAATAATTAAATACAAAAGATAATAAAGTATAGCAAATATTCTAGAAAAATCTAAAAAATTGAGGTCCCTTCTTTGCATAAAATAAACTCTTGTCGAAGTCTTCCACACATACTCTTTAGTGGAAAACAGTGGTGGGCACTTCCGCTCATTATTCCGCTCTGAGCGGAGGAGCAATTGGTGAGCGGAATGCAAAGAGCGGATCATCTTTGTGAGAAGTGAGCGGAATGTGGTGAGCGGACCCTCTAAAGTTAACATCCGCTCACATAAAAAAGTTTCCGTTATTAAAAAGGATTACTCATAGAAAAAAGACTACTTTTTCTCGCTTTTTGCTCTAAATGTAATGCCGCTAACGTGGCATGGACTAAAAAGGTGCGCCAGAAATTGTTTATTCTTGTCTAGACACGTGGCAGCAGTGTTGCCACGCGTAGCCACTCAGTTCACGTCGTGCAGTATTGTGTATACGCAGAGAGAATAAGTGACAATCAGTCCTTCTTAATATATAAAATGTGTACCCCCGTCATAACAAAGAGGTTGCGTTCATGGTCCCATATAGAATTTCATTTTATATTCAGAGAAGAGAGAGAAAAGTTACATTATTATAATCAGGGCTGTTGGAATTTGGAACAAAACAATGCCCTATATGCCCAGAAATATGCAAGAAAAAATGACTATATATTTGCAAAAATATGCGAAAAGAGGTTAAATAAGCAAAAAAAAAAGTCTTAAAATGTGGGAAATAATGTATATTCTAAATAAATAAAATTATGTAATGCAATCATTGCTCCACTGAAGAATGAGCATATCTTTTATATACCTCTCTGTCAGACTGGTTTGCTGGTCAGACAAAAGAGACTTTAGTTTGGAGAAGAGCCTTTCGTAGTCCAAAGAGGTAATTGGAGCGCACGAGAAGAGGATCGACAATTTGGGATCATCTTTGAGCTCCAATGTCTCTCTCTTCAGAATTCTGGAGTAGAATTTAATTTTTTCGAAGTCCGGGTTCTGTTCAACTTGCTGGCAAAGGGCTCAACGGTCAGCTGCATCTGCACCCTCTCAAAGATTCCAATGCTCTTCGTCAGTGGAAGGCGCTCTTGCAGGCTTGTAATAGCGCATACCAGTTGAGTAAAGTTGCCCTTGATGAATGCCAACTGACCCGGCAGTTTTGGGTCCTTGAACAGTTTCGTAGCTTTGACGATTGCCAAACTGTCGTCATTGAGAGATTCTATCAAGTCTTCAATCCCATTGAAATGGTCGTAGTATTAGAATGCCGCTTCGAGCCAAGTTCCTCACCTCGTCAGGCAAGGCTCTAGGACAGGAGGAACTTGCCCTGAAGCGGCAAGGGCCTTCTTGCGTCGAGGTGCTTTGACAAACACCTTCTTCATCTCAGAGATCAGTTCATCCACTAGAGGAAATTCGTAACGAACCAATTCAGCCACCTTGTTGAGAGAGTGACAGATGCAGGTGACATGCATCATGTTGGGGAAGAGTTCCTTCCAACCTCGCATATATATATATATATATATATACAGGCTTGCACGCGTTCCACTTTTTTTCCCGTTCCGTTCATCGTTCCGTTCAATTCTTTCCGTTCCGCGGAACGCCGTTCAATTTTGCGTTCCGTTCAAAAATTGGATTTCAAAAAATTTCTCATAAGAAGGCTCTTTACTTTTCACTGCATCCTCGTATGTATCGGGTATAAATTTTAAACCAGGCTTTAATAGTTTCGGCTTGAAGTTAGTTACCGCAATTAAAGTTCCAAAAACTTTACAGACTTTGATAATATATTTAAGATATAAAATTTTTGAACCAGAGGCTCGGCCCGAAAAATTAACATATTTTTTACCCCGACCGAAAAATGTTACAATATGAAAAGTCAAACATGTAAAAATCCCACCCACATATGGTCCACCGAATTTAACGGCCTATACTACTTATAATTATTGCGTTATCTGAGAATAATTACGAAAAGTTTATTTATTTACAATCTAAAGAATAACATTAGTTTATAAATTACACTATTTATTTACTGCTAGAAGGAGCTGTTTTGTCTTGTCCTTCGCAATAAAAGTTTAGATTTGGAGAAGAGTCTCTCCGAACTGGCACTGGGAAGTATAACATTATATGGAATGAAAATCTTTTTAATCCTTTTATAAGCAATAATTGATTCCATTGCCTCAGACTCAAGCGGTCAACCTCCTGCTTAGCTGAGTCAGTCTTCTTCGGCCTCTTGGCAAAGAAATTGCCTTTTTCTTTCGCTGCTGGTTCTTGCAAAAGTTGACTAAAAGGAAAATCTCCCAGTTCTTCGGCCTCTTCAAGTAAATAATTATTTGCTAACTGTTGCTTTGCGATGTCTAAAAAGCCTACTTTGAACTCAAGGAGATATGCTGAAGCAATTACCATCTCCTTACGTTCAAAGTAGGCTCAAAAATCTTCGTTTGATCCCAAAAGAGAGTGCATGAATTAACACCCTACACCTGGACGCAACTTCCCTCTCCTTAGTTTGGAGGTCAGAACGATAATGATCGAAAGGGATAAAGAGAGAAATAAATAAAGTTCTGTAAGTAACTAAATAATTAAATATAGTGACCGACAACAAACCTGATAAAATTGTATAATACATACTAAAATCGAGGTTGGGTGATTTCCTCTTGAATATTATTTGAACGGAACGCAAAAAGACAAATTTTAGCGTTCCGTTCATCGTTCCGTTAATTTTTTTCCGTTCCGTTCATCGTTCCGTTCAATTCTTCCGTTCCGCGGAACGCCGTTCAATTTTACGTTCCGTTCACAACCCTTATATATTATATATATATATATATATC